>PVIR01037286.1:0-15226 GCA_004026965.1 Petromus typicus | reverse complement strand
GGCCGGAGAGTTAGCTCAGTGGTTCTGGCGCCTGTCTTGCAAGCGCAAGGGCCCGGGTTCGATTCCCCGGTAACCACATAACAATACTGGGTGTGGAGACCCACACCCAGCAGCAACCAGTACCACATACCACAGTGCCGGGCGTGGTGGCTCACGCCTGTAATCCCAGCACTCGGGAGGCAGAGGCAGGAGGATTGTGTGATGTGAGTTTTAGACTGAGCTCAGGGCCAGCCTGAACCACAAAGCGAGACCCTGTCTCAAAAAAAAAAAAAAAAATTAAATTTCTGAGGCTGGGGCAAAAGTTTCTCAAATTTGAGCCTAGACGGGGCAACTTAGCAAGACTCTCTTAAAAATAAGCAAGGGCTGGCAGTGCAAGTAGCTCAGTGTGAAGGCCCTGGGTTGAAGCTTCACACTGCAAGAAAAAAAAAAGTTTCTTTATGACGGAAAATACTATAAATAAAATAAAGACTTTTTGGATATGACAGCAATGGCCACTGGATTAATCCTACAACCATAACCAGAAAACTAGGGGAGAGAGGTAATGAAAACTGTTTTGAGATACTAACCAACAAAAAAACTCAAGATTCTGTGGTCTGAGAGAGAAAGGAAACACCAGGTTTCTGCTGAACCCAAGACAGGTGGACATAGATACTGAAGTGTGAAGAGGCTAAGATAGCTGGAAACTACAGCGCAGAACTACAGAGGGGAGAGCCCCACGGAAAAATGACAAGATTGTAGAAGTTCCCTTTAGTCTTTGCCTAAATACTAAGCTGTATATGAACAGGATAAAACTCTAAAAAGCAAGGCAAAAGGTCCTAAAGACAGCATTCATACAGGATTGAAAGTTACTCAAAGGTGGGACAAAAATACAACTTCCTGCTAAGAATGGTGGCACATATCTATAATCCCTGCATTCAGGAGGCTGAGTCAGAGGGATCACAGATTGAAGCCCAACTTGGGCAGCTTAGCAAGACTTGGTCTCAAAAAATAAAGGGCTGGCGTGATGGCTCACACTTGCAATCCCAGCACTCAGGAGGCAGAGGCAGGAGGATTGCTGTGATATGTGAGTTTGAGGCTGAGCTCAGGGCCAGCCTGAACTACAAAGCGAGACCCTGTCTCAAAAAAAAAAAAAAAAAAAAATTAAATTAAACTCTAAAATAAAGGGCTGTGGGATGTAGCTTGGTGCAAATGCCTGGGACCATACCAAATACCACAAACTATCTCAGTATGAAGGCCCTGAGTTCAATCCTCAGTACCAAAAACAAAAATAACTTGGGAGTTTTCTATTTTATTTTTTGCAAATTTATTTGAGATCTAGTAAAACTTTAAGTTCTTGCCTTTTTAGCCGAACTGCTATCTTCCAATAATTTGCCAAAATGACAAACACAAAGGGAAAGAGGAAAGAAACCTGGTATGTTTTCCGGCCTTTCAGAAAACATAGGGTTGCTCTTTTGATCACATATATGCGATACCACAAAAAAAGGTAATACTGTGAACATTTAGGGAATGGATATTGTTCAAAAAGGAATACCACAACAAGTGTTACTATGGCAAAAGTGGGAGAGTCTAAAATGTTACCTAGCATGCTATTGGCATTCGTGTTAAGGGCAAGATAAACTTTCTAAAATGTTACCTAGCATGCTATTGGCATTCGTGTTAAGGGCAAGATAAACTTACCAAGAGAATTAATATGCATATTGAGCATATTAAACAAACTAAGAATGTAGATAGCTTCCTGAAATGAGTCAAGGAAAAAAGATTAGAAAAAGAGGGAAGCCAGAGACAAAGGTGCCTGGGTTTAACCGAAGCGCCAGTCTGCCCAGCCCTGAGAAACACATTTTGTGAGAAGGAGCCCAAGTCACAGGAACCTGTTCCCTATGAATCCATGGCATAAGCTGGGGACGTCTCTCTGCCATTTAGCACCTAATCGGTAGCTAAGATGTTCTAGGCAAGTGGTGGCAAACTTGTGGCACATGTTCATTGAAAGCTCTAACAGGTTCGCATCCTTGTCCAGGACCTGCTTAAAAATAAAAAAGCAGGCTGGGGATTTAGCTCAGTGGCACCACCACCTGCCTTGCAAGAACAAGGTCATGAGTTCAATCCCCAGTACCGCAAAAACAAAACAAAACAATAATCAAACCCCAAAACAAACAAAAAATAAAATAAAAAAGCAGGGGCCGGGGATTTAGCTCAGTGCTTTAAGCACGTCTTGCAAGTGCAAGGGCCCAGGTTCAAGCCCCAGTAACCAAATACAACAAATACTGGGCGTGGAGACTCAGCCCACCAGCAATCAGTACCACATACCACAGTGCTGAGCCTAGTGGCTCACGCCTGTAATCCCAGCACTCAGCATCGGGAGGGAGAGGCAGGAGGATTGCTGTGATGTGAGTTTGAGGCTGAGCTCAAGGTCAGCCTGAACTACAAAGTGAGACCCTGTCTCAAAAAAAAAAAAGAAAAGTGGTTTCTTAGAGGAGGCAATATTTAGGTTCATGTTTTTCCTTTTGCAGTACTAGCAATCAAATCCAGGCCATTATGCATGCCAGGCTAGTGCTGTACCACTGAGCTACATCTCCAGACCTTTCTATTTTTTTGAGATAGGCCTTGCTAGGTTGTAGAGGTTGGCCTCAAATTGTGACCTTTCTACCTCAGCCTTCCCAAGTAGCTGGGATTATAGGTGTATGCCACCAAACCTAGTAGATTGTAGTTTTTTTTTTCTTTCCATCCTGTCTGTCTCTATCTCTTCCACTGGGGACTGAACTCAGAGCATTAGTGCTGAGCTACATCCCCATGACGTTTAATTTTTGAATTTTAAGACAGGATCTCACTAAGTTGCTGAGGCTGAGCTCAAATTTATAATCTTCCTGCGTCTGCTTCCCAAACAGATGGAATCACAGGCATATGTCACTATGCTTGGCTGGTTTTTAGTTTTTGGAACAATGGATGATACCTATGATGGTATCTTTGGGAAGGGGGATCCCATCATGACTAGCTTAGCATCATCATCCATTGGTATAACAACCATTTAGTAGAAAGGTTTCCACCAACTGCTTCTTATGGTTTTGCTGAGATTGGCAAAAGATTGAGTTTTGTTTTTTAGATTTATCCCTATGACATTCTTCTTTAATCAACATGGAGGAGATGGCTGGTTATGCAGCTCAGTGGTATAGCACTTGCATAGCATGTATTAAACTTTAGGTTTAATCTCTAGCACTGCAAAAACAAAAAGAAATGTGCCCTTTTGGGGACTACTGCAAATAACTCCAACCACTTAATGTTTGAGCTTTCCCTGATTACTAGCATTGTTTTTCAAGTCCTTCTGAGGAAGGAGGATTACCATGAGTTCAAGGCCAGCCTAAATGACATAGTGAGACCCTGTTTCAAAAAAACAAAAAAATTGATCAAATAGGTGAAAAAATGGTGTATCTGTTTCATTTTGCATTTGATTACTTATACACTGGAATATTCACTCATACCCATTAACTATCTTTCTTTGATTCAGTCATCTGCCCTGTTTATTGTTCTATGAGCATCTAACCTAAGCCAGTAATCACTAGGATAGGTAGCCTTTCAGTAACATTCTTGCTTATATTTGATATACAAGTATTTACTTTTTCGTTAGGAAATCTGCAAACTCATGAACATCTCTATTATAAGCTTTTTTTTGAGACAGGGTCTCACTTTGTACTTCCAGGTGGCCCTGAACTCACTATGTACCCTAGTCCAGCTTTGAACTCACAGCAATCCTCCTGCCTCTGCCTCCCGAGTGCTGGGATTATAGGAGTGAGCCACCATGCCCAGCACTGTGGAATGTCATTACCAGGGATGGAACTCCAGACCTTGCACTTAGCAGGCAGATGCTGGAACACTGAGCTAAGTCTGCGGCCTCCTGTCTTACTTCTAAAAATAACATGTACACCAAATTGTAGCCAAACCACCTATTTTTTAAAGCTCTCATGTAATTTTAGGCCTCTGTCTCTTTACATATTGCTGTTCTTTCATCTATAACTTTTTTCCTCCATATTCTTTGCTTGGCAAACACCACTGAAATCATAACTGATGGAACTCACTGATCCTTAATGAAACTGACTCAAAGGTTTGAAAAATGATGAACTAGAGATAAACATCAAAATTATTTTTCTAAAATTTGGAATCAAGAGACTTAGAAAACAACTTAGCAAAGAGAAAAAGAGGAAGAGGTCAAGGAATCAAGAAAGAGCCCACAGGAAAAACTAGAACTACATAGTTCTTTATAGTTTTGTTGTTGACAAAAAAAAAAAAAAAGAATTTTAGTCTGGACTGGTCATACACATCTAAAATCCTAGCTACTCTGGGGCTGAGGCAGGAGTACAAATTTAAAGCCAGCTACTCCTGGGTACAATACCCAGTACTATAAAACAAAAACAACAATCCCTACAAAGAACAAAAACTGAATTTCATAGGCTCATTTACAATTATCATTATTTTTTTTCTGGGACAGGTTCTCTCTGTGTAACTCAGGTTGGCCACAAAGTTGTGGTGACCTGCCTGCTAAATGCTGGGATTATAGGTGTGTACCATCACCTCTAGCTTCATTAGCTTGTTTATGAAGCCTTCCCTAACCCTTATGTCAAGATACTCCATCCCCTCTAGTGTGCTTTGTACATTCTTTTTAAATAGCCTTATCAAACCGCATTTTCACTGCCTCCATGAGGTGAATTGTGATTTACTTGAGGAGAGTGACCATTTTTCCTGTCGGTAGATTAAGCAGCTAAAACAGAGCCTCGTGTATACTATTTAATCTTTTCACATACTGAGCGAAACTATGCACTAAGGGTACACAGACAGCCATATACTTTCCTTAGCTTCATCTAAGGGTATGGGGCATAGGTTAAGTTTTCACATCTTATGGAAATGCAGTGGCAATTCAAAGCCCAAAGTAATACCCTTTTGATTTTTATTTGCATCTCATTTTTTTGTTTTGCAGAATTTTAGAAGCAAGCATAGACTATTTCAGCATTAAAAGTTTAATACAACTTTATAAACTTTACAGAACACAAACTAAAACACAGATACTCCTCATGTAATAACCCACTTTTTTTTTTTTAGGTTTTTTGAGACAGGGTCTCGCTTCGTGGTTCAGACTGGCCCTGAGCTCAGCCTCAAACTCACATCACAGCAATCCTCCTGCCTCTGCCTCCCAAGTGCTGGGATTACAGGTGTGAGCCACCCCGCCCGGTACTGTGGTATGTGGTACTGGTTGCTGCTGGGGTGAGTCTCCATGCCCAGTATTGTTATGTGGTTACTGGGGATCGAACCCAGGTCCTTGTGCTTGCAAGACTGGCGCCGGAACCACTGAGCTATATCCCCGGCCCCAACAACCCACTTTTTAAACAACTGTTCAGACTTTAACTGAAGCAAATTGTTTGGACTTATAGTTCATTGTTTTTTGTACAGTTCTGTGCATTTTATCTATACAGCCTCAGTGTCTTTTTTGGTACAATACATCTTATTTATATAGTACTGCAAATTTTTTTTTTTTTTGCAGACAGAGTCTCAATTTTGTAGTTCAGGCTGGCCCTGAGGTCATTATGTAGCCCAAGTAAGTCTCAAACTCATAGCAGTCTTCCTGCCTCTGCCTCCCAAGTGCTGGGATCACAGGCGTGAGCCACCATTCCCCGCACTATGGTGTGTGGTACTGATTGCTGGTGGGAGTGAGTCACCAAACCTGGCACTGTGGTATGTGGTTACTGGGGATCGAACTCACTGTGGTATGTGGTTATTGGGGATCGAACTCTGGACCTTGTGCTTGCAAGGCAGGCGCCAGAGCGACTAAGCTAAATCCCAGTGCAAGGCTTCTTTATGTGTTTCAATTTTTTTTTTTTTTTTTTGAGACAAGGTCTCTCTTTCATTGTTCAGGCTGGCCCTAAGCTCATTGAGTAGTACAGACAAGCCTCGAACTCACAGCAATCCTTCTGCCTCTGCCACCCCAGTGCTGGGATTGCAGGCGTTAAACTACCACGCCTGGCACTGTGATATGTGGTTACCAAGGGCTGAACTCAGGACCTTATGCTTGCAGGGCAGGGGCTGGAACTACTAAACATTTTTTTTTTTTTTGAGACAGGGTCTCCCTTTGTGGTTCAGGCTGGCCCTGAGCTCAGCCTCAAACTCACATCACAGCAATCCTCCTGCCTCTGCCTCCCGAGTGCTGGGATTACAGGCGTGAGCCACCATGTCCGGCACTGTGGTATGTGGTACTGATTGCTGCTGAGTATTGTATGTGGTTAACTGGAGACTGAACCTGGGTCCCTGCACTTGCAAGACAGGCGCTGGAACCACTGGGCTAAATCCCCGGCCCCCTGGAACCACTAAACTTAATGCCCTGTGCTTCAGTTTTAATAATGATAACTAATACCGCCTGGAGAATGGGTAGAAAGAGGGAAAAGAAAAAGAGAAATACCCACCATTGTACTTCACACTGTTGGCCAGAATAAGGTTTACATCATCTAGAAAGCTCTCCCGACTCTGGTACTTGTGTTTGGAGATATTCTATGATGAAAAGCATCGGTTATTCAGATACAAACATAAAAAAGAACTGATTTAAAACATTTTTTTTTTGAGACAGGGTCTCTCTTATAGTTCAGGCTGGCTGTGAACTCACGACATAGCCCAGGCCTGCCTCAAACTCACAGTAATCCTCCTACCTCTGCCTCTCAAGTGCTGGGAGTACAGGTATTAGCCACCATGCCTGGCACTTTGGTACATGGTACCGAGGATCGAACTCAGAACCTTGCACTTGCCAGGCAGAAGCCAGAACCACTCAGCTAAATCCCTAAATTCTCACACCTAAAACATATATACATATTATATATATATAAAATATATATAATATATATAAAATATTAATATATAATAATATATATTTTTAAAAATTTAAATCTTTATTGGTACATTATGAATACACATCATCACATTCAACAGAGAGTTTGTAATAGAACATGGCATGACTTCTCATTTTTTCCCTTCCTCCTTGCCCTGCAACCCTTCACCCACTATATACATAATCTTTGTTTCCTTTTTTCTTTATTACTGTCACATTCTTTTTCCCCTTGTTATTTACCCCTACACTCTCTTTCCTTTTAAATATTTTCTATTTCACAATATCAACTATATATACTACAATAAAACATATTTTTTTGTTTTTTTTTTGAGACAGGGTCTTGCTTTGTAATTCAGGCTGGCCCTGAGCTCAGCCTCAAACTCACATCACAGCAATCCTCCTGCCTCTGCCTCCCGAGTGCTGGGATTACAGGCATGAGCCACCATGCCCGGCACTGTGGTATGTGGTACTGATTGCTGCTGAGTTTGAGTCTCCACGCCCAGTATTATATGTGGTTACTGGGGATCAAACCCAGGTCCTTGCGCTTGCAAGACAGGCGCCGGAATCACTGTGCTAAATCCCAGGCCGAAAACATATTTTTTGAGACAGTATCTTATTATGTAATTTAGGCTGAACTTGTACTTACCATGTAGCCCAGACTGCCTTGAACTTGTGTTGATCCTCTTGCCTCAGCCTCCTAAATGTTTGGACTAAAGGTGTGTGCCACCACACCTGGCTAAAAAATCATTTTTGATCAAATTACTCACCTTTCGTATAGTCTCTAAATCCATTGGACTGACAATCACTTTATAATAATCTGGAACAAACTTCTTATTAACTGGGTGATGAAATGGCCAAGACTAGTAAAAAGAAAGCATGGAAAATTAAGTAAAAACCATTCTTGGTATTAAATATTATCAACCTCTGATGGGTCACAAATATTCTTGACAAAAGCTGTAGATAATCTTCCCCGAAAAACAAAGTTTCATGTATAATTTAAAGGCTCATGGATAGGGTAAGATTTCCATATTCAAAATTAAATTCCTCACTGTAGGGTTCAGTACCACCACTACAAAAAAAAAAGTTGTCCCATTCAGATGTTTTATAGCATGAGCCATATAGACCATATGTCTGTAGTACAAAAGAAAAATCAGCTCTGTATTTCTGGGAAGTATCATTACAAGAAAATGGTCCACTGAATCAATACGACAGTTAAACTCTGCCATAAAATTTCAAATGGAGAAAAAAGGAGAAAAAGACAACAAACATTAGATAATTATCAAATTACTGTTTTTAAACAAGTACTTCTAAATCAAGAGCTATTATGAGGCATCCTTTCTCTAGATGGCTATTCAGCAGCCTCAAAATACTGAATGTCAGCCTGGGGATTTTAGCTCAGTGGTTCTGGTGCCTGTCTTGCAAGTGTAAAGGCCTGGGTTCAATCCACCATACTGGGTGTGGAGACTCACTCTCAGCAGCAATCAGTACCACATACCACAGTGCTGGGCGTGGTGGCTCATGCCTGTAATCCCAGCACTCAGGAGGCAGAGGCAGGAGGATTGCTGTGATGTGAGTTGGAGGCTGAGCTCAGGGCCAGCCTGAACTACAAAGCGAGACCCTGTCTCAAAAAAAACACCAAAAAATAAAAAAAACTGAATGTCAACAACAGAAAGCAAGAACCTCTCTATTCAAAATATTCTGGCCTTTTCTATTTCTTTTCCATTTCAATGATATATATTCATATAGCAAAAAAGGTGATATTTATACATCCTAGTATTCATTTCTATTGACATATACTCATGCTCAGCATTGCTAAGATATATATGTATGTATACCCTGTAGGTCTTTCTTTTCCCCTGTACTAACCCTCAGAATATTTAGCATAGAGACAACTTACATCTGGAACTGCCATCATTTTCTGGGTAACAATGTTGTCCAGAATGAAAGAAAATGCCACTTGGTCATCATCATCCAGCAAGGGGTTGATAGCTTTCTCTAAGCGAGCCAATTTGTCTTCTTTCTGAAATAAAACAACAACAACAACAATAACAGGACTCACAATAGGCTTTCCCGAGATGTGATCACTACAGAAAAACTAAGAATAATTTAATGTTTAGACAGTTGTCTATGACTTTTATTCTAAAAAGTTTAGCTCCAAATTATCTATCATTCAGTTCTAGGCACAAAGTCTAAATAAATGATACTGCAGTAAAAGTCAAAAGGAATGTGTTCACAATTTAAATATTCTACATTCTGTTCTTGTATAGCACAATAATACCTACATCTGAGTACCAATAGCTTAGCTCCCACAATAAAAATATCTTATAAGTTAGGCTTTACTATTTTGCGTCTTTTTTTAAACTGTTTTTGAAAAGACTATCACTAATTGGTTTTTTTGAGGCAGGGTCTCACTATGTAGCTTTCAGGCTGCCCTTGAATTCACTATGTAGTCCAGGTAGGCCTCAAACTTGTGGCAATCCTCCAGTCTTAGCTTCCCAAATTCTAGGATTACAGATGTGCGCTACCACGCCCTGCTGACTGGTGACTTTTATATTAGGTAAATGAACCCAATAAATTAACTTCTGACTTTACAATTAGGAAAAATTTTGTGTTTCCATTGCTCTACATCTTAAACATTTAGTCTTGTCTATAATTTTAGCCTTTCTAGTTGGTACACAGTTACATCTAATTGTGATTTAAATATGCACCTATTCAATGATCAATCAAGTTGAGAATCTTTTAGTGTTTATTAGTCAGTTACTCTCTTTTGTGAAATGTCTACTTTGATAATATCATCATATTAACTATATTTCTAACCAAGTGTGGTGGTGCACTCTCCCAGTACTCAGGTTACAAGCCTGAGCTATGTAAGGAATTCAAGGCCAGTCTGGATCACACTGCAAGACCTCATCTCAAAATACAAAAAAAACAAACAAAAAATGTATTTCTGTAAACTTTTAAGGTGCCACAGTTGTTTCTGCTAAGATGGGATGTGAGTTATCTTTTTAAAATGAAAATCCCTCCTTACCAAACACTGCCCAGTCTCTTTTAGCTACTGGTGAATTTCTGGAAAGTCACTTTCCCTCTGCCCTTTCTAAAGTTATATAAGTTCTGGATTGCAATCTTACTTTTACTATTTAATAGCTACGATGCCTACAGCAACTTATTTTCTTCTATGGACCTAGTTTTTCCATTTACAAAAGGATTAGCTTTTAAAATTTCTAAGGCCCCTTCCAGTTTTCACATACTAAAGATCAAGCTTTCCTACATATACTCTTCCTTCAGTGAAATTCCTTACTCCTAAACTCCACTACCCCCATCTTCATACACCACTGCCTTTCTCTTCCTATAAATATCTTACCTCTTTGAGTTTTTCATCACAGAGGTCCAGCATAGATTGAGATATCTGGGTCAATGAGTGCTTAGGCCCTACAGAAAGAGTAATAAATAAGCTCGTTAAAAATGGAGGCAATAACAATCTGGCTCTTTTGGTACTGGGAATTTACATCAGTGGTTTGCGCTTCCCAGAGAGGTATTGTATTGATGAGACACACCCCCAACCCAGTAGCAGAATCTTAACTCCAGTTTTACTAATTCCTGTTACAATGCTACTATTAAAATATTTAAAAGATTCCTTTCTTGCCTTAAAACAAATGAGAGGCAAAAACTGCCAACACCTCTCCACCTTTTTAGCACATTTAAGAACATAGCTGGGTCTTCATAGATGGTCTACCTGGGCAAGGTGGTGCATGCTTATAATTCCATCATGCAGAAGGCTGAAGCAGGAAGATCATTGCAAGTTTGAGGGAAGCCTGGGCTACATAGTGAAAAACTACACAGCAGCAAACTACATTGTTCTGTCTCAAAAACCAAAGAGAAAAAATAAAAAACTTCCACCTAACATGTTCAAGACACCAGCTGCTGGGTTAGACAGAAATACTAGTTTTACCTCTATTATTCAATGTATAACATATAACAGGTATACAGTATAAAGGAATAAACTAAATTATTTACTGTATTTGTGTGCATCTGTACATGGGAGTATTACAACTACCTCTAACACCTTAAAATGATTTTATGGATGAGAATGACATATGGCTAAAGAAATCAATGATTAATTTACAAATTTTCCACATTTAATAGGTATAACTGATAAATGCAATTTTTGTTTGCATTAGCTTCTGATGTTCTCAAATCTGGCTAATCCAAAGCTTTTGTTATGAAAGAATCTTCTTCATACATTATATTATTATTAAAGTTTCCCCGAAAGCTTTGTAGTTTCAGAAAAATCCTTGAGCCATCTGCCTTATCTCTTATATTCCCTTGAAGGTTTGCCTTAATGTAAGCTTATCGTAGGAATAATTAAAACATTTTAATTTAGCCAGTAATTCTACTTCTTTCAGTTTCTACTCCTTGTGTTAATGTTCTCCATAACCTAAACCTCAATCTTATTCTCATTACTATTTAATTCAGCATTCATTTGGTTATTCATTCAAAAAATGTTTAATGACTATGACATGTCCAATGATGGGAATGTAAAAAATAATAATACAGTTTTTACTATAGAGAAACCTTGGATTTGTGAAAGAAAATGACTTGAAAATAAATCATTGAAAGAAAGTATAATGCTTCAGGTATTTATGGATGTAATGGTACAATTATGGAAATACATTCTAAACAAGACTGGCCAAATGTTGGCAAATTATTGAACTGGCTGGATGGGTACACTGATGTTTATTTCCTTTTCTCTCTACTTCCATGTCTAATAGTTTCTACAATAAAGATTTAAAAATGTGTACTAGCCAAAAAGTACAGGCAACTAATGAATAGGTAAAATGTGGTGTTATCTATACAATAAAATTATTATGTGATAATATAAAGATGTACTAAGGGCCAGTGATGGAGCTCAGTGGTGCCACCACCTGGCTGGCACGTACAAGGTCCTAAATTCAATCTCTGGTTCAAAAATAAATAAATAAATAAATAAATAAATAAATAAAAAAGATGTACTAACACATGTAACAGATGTACTAGATGTATTAACAGACCTGATACAAGAAGGACAACATATTGAAACTGGCACATTTTTGTTTTCAACTCTTTTCTACTTACCTAGGCCTATTCCTTCTTCCCACTATTCCCTATGCAACTATTTCATTTCAAAAGATAGAATCCACATTCTCTAGAGAATATAGCAGTAACTAAGAAGCAATATATAGTAAATGACACAAAATGTAAATAAATTACCTGATTATCGTACCCACAATTACACTAATAACACTTTAGTTCTTTCAGTCAGTCCAATCTAGTCTGAATTTAGGACCAATAAAGGATAATTAAGGATCTAAGAGGTAACTTTTACTGTGAATAAGAAATGATCTTACCATTATAGGTTGCACTGTTTTTCACAATCAATTCCAAATGTTCTCTGAACTCTTCCCGAGATGGGTAGAGACGCTTGCGCACATTTTCACGGAGTGTCTGTAGATCCATTGGTCGGGTGATGATTTTGTAGTAGTCCTTTACAACCTTCGCATTGACTGGAGTGTGGAAAGGGTAGGTCTATGAAAACAGAGCCACAATCATTCAAGAGCAAGGAACACTTGCCAAAGCCAATATCTGACATTTTGCCCATCCACCTAGCCATTAACTCTCAAAGGAATCTTTTAATATGGAATAGGTCTATTTCTTCTACTAAACTACTAAACAACAACAACAAAAACAATACCAAAAAACTACATTCCAAAGAATCAGGAGTTCCAGGTTCCCTGGTCTATACCCAATTGGCCTATGTATCAGAAATCACAGGTAAAACAAAGGGCCTTGCCATCCCAACTGCAGGTATCTGATGCAATTAACTCACATTTGGAAGATCTCTCATATCATTGATGATAGACTCCAAGATGGATGACAGTGTTACCATAGGGTCTGTCCGGCGCCGATGGATGGACTTATGAGGTCTCTAAGAAGCAAGAAATCAAAATGCTTTTGACCAAAACCCCCAACATTTGCTACATAGATATATTTCACAAATCTTACAGTGAACAATATGTATAATTCTTAGGGAAAAGGTGCAAGGAGAATCTCACACTGTCAAAGCCATGTCACAAAAGGCTAGGGAAATTAACGAGAACCTATCTGATCAGAAGGAGGCAGTGTAGAAACTCACATTCAAATAATCACAGTGAACAGTGGTTCCAACCCTTCGCTTCTTCTTGGGAGGAAGTTGCTGTTTAGGGAACTTGAGAACGAGGGATTTTCTGCGAACCTCATCAGCACTGCAAATAATAATACTTTTATAGCATACAGCCCTACTTCCTAGGAAAAAAGCAACTATAGGAAAAAGTCAACTGTATAACTTCAGCAGTATATAATTCAAGGATAATAAATTCTAAAAATATCTTTTTTTTTTTTTTTAAGGTTTTTTTGAGACAGGGTCTTGCTTTGTGGTTCAGGCTGGCCCTGAGCTCAGCCTCCAACTCACATCACACAATCCTCCTGCCTCTGCCTCCCGAGTGCTGGGATTACAGGCGTGAGCCACCATGCCCGGCACTGGTATGTGGTACTGGTTGCCGCTGGGGTAAGTCTCCACACCCAGTATTGTTATGTGGTTACCGGGGATTGAACCCAGGTCCTTGCGCTTGCAAGACAGGCGCCGGAACCACTGAGCTATATCCCTGGCCCTCTAAAAATATCTTGAACCTACTTACATGTTTTCTAAGCAACAGCAATGGTATAGCAACTTAGAATTATTTTGTATTTACAAAGCAGAATAAATGAATAAATATACTAATGTTAATAATCAGAGAAAAGAAACAAATATAATTTGGGGGAGGATAAGGACTCAGTCTGTATAATTTGAATCCAGAATATCAGTATAAAGTGGCAATTTAAGTAGCCAGGCATGGTAGTTCATGAGCACTGAGGAGGTGGAAGCAGGAAGATTACATGCAGTTTGAGGCCATCCAGGTCTACACAGTGAGTTCAGGGTAACCTAAACTGTATAGTGAGACCTTATCTCAAAAGAAAAATACAAACAAAAATAAAACAACTAAGTTCAAATTTAAGATACATGAAGGAGGACTGGGGATGCAGCTTAGCAGCGCCATGCCTGCCTGGCAAGCACAAGATCCTGAGTTTGAGCCCCCATCACAACAATAAATAAAAACATGTAGGGAAGAGGGAGGTAGGGTAGGGATATGGGATGAAAAAGGAAATTGAAATGTGTTATATACATGTATCAACTCCCCACAAACAATGTAAACATTATGTACTGCAAACACACAAAAAAATGGGATCAAGGGCCAGGGATTTAGCTCAGTGGTCCTGGCATCTGCCTTGCCAATGTAAGGTCCCTAGTTCAATCCCCAGTAACTGCATACAACAATGCAGGGCATGGTGATTCATGCCCAATCTCAAAACAAACAAACAAAAAAACCTACCTGTATACTTCCTAGTTCTGTTTACTAAAGAAGTTTAGAAGCAATGATATCTCAGTGCTAAGAGCATATTTAAATACCATTCCCTTTAAATCTTATTCCCTCCAAAAAAAGGAACTCAGGTTCCTTCCTGGGCTAATAGTGATTTCAACACCAGCCTGAATTACATTCAAGGAAGAATTTCAGAATCCACAGTAAAGCTTTAAAAGGGAGACACAGAAGCTTTTCTTTATAGAAAAACGCCAGCTGCTATAGAGAAATGTTAGATTTAGAAAACCTACCTTTTTAACCCTCAACAAAATAACTTGGTTAGGCAATGATCACCACTGAGTGTTCAAACCAGTGAGATTGTTAGGGAAATGGATAGTCACTTACAGATTAATTACAAAGGGGAAAATATACCTTTATTCTAGGACCTGAAGATAGTGGGAAATCCTACCCTTATGTGCTTCCTCATGTGATAGAGGAAGCATATAGTACATATGTAGATGTTTGTAAAATGTGTGACTAATGTATTTAAAAATATTTAATCTGAATTTTATACATGTAAAAATAATCAGACAAATCCACAAAGTGGGCTATGGGAAAATTGGCATGGATTCTTCAAAACTTTTAATATCATGCAATATAGCTAAGTGGTGGAACATACCAATAATCCCACAATTGAGAGGTGGAGACAGGAGGATCACTGAATTTAAGGCTAACCTGGGCTACATAGTCAGTTCAAGGCCCTGTTTCAAAAAATAAAACAAAACTGGAGGGCCGGGGGATATAGCTCAGTGGTTCCGGCGCCTGTCTTGCAAGCGCAAGGACCCGGGTTCAATCCCCGGTAACCACATAACAATACTGGGGGTGGAGACTCACCCCAGCGGCAACCAATACCACATACCAGTGCCGGGCGTGGTGGCTCACGCCTGTAATCCCAGCACTC
>PVIR01037285.1:0-15229 GCA_004026965.1 Petromus typicus | reverse complement strand
ATGTTGCTGAACATGCCCCGGGAGATGTGCACGTGGCCTACTGTGGCCGTCTGCTATCCATATGGTCCCACCTGGGCTGTGCACACAGTGCATGGGTTTTGAAGAAGCATCAGCTCATTATGGTGCTGGTGCCCCCAGGCAGAAACCTCAAAACCACCTTTGAGAAGTTAACACAGCATTTTGTTTGGCTCAACATACAGGATGTGAGATGGCATTACCTCCTTCTTCTTCATGCAAACTTGAGGAGAGAGCCTGATCTGTCCATGTCCCTCTGCCATATAACTGGGGTTGAGGTAAGGACTAAAGTTCTTGACCTTCGGGAGCCAGTACAGCATGGCCTTCTCCACAGCTTCCCCCCCTACCTCCTGCTCTGTGGCAAATCCCCAGACTCCCTTGGTGAGGAGTCCCATGTACTGCCATCGTTGCACACACTGACCGACCTGTGCTCCTAACGTCCAGTGCAATTTGTGCTTCACCAAGAGGAGTCACACTGTCTCTGAGGGAAAAGTGATTGACAGTGTGGGCTGAAGGAGCTGCAGGGCAAAGGTGTTACTCTTTGGGTTCAGGGGACACATTACAGTGGAAAATGAGTCCATTTTAGCATGAGGCAGAGTGTCTGGGAGTGTTAAAGTCGTATTTGAGAACATTGTCCAACAATCTATATGGAAGGGGTAGAGACAGAGTGGCGTGGTGGCTCATGCCTGTAATCCCAGCACTTGGGAGGCAGAGGCAGGAGGATTGCTGTGATGAGTTTGAGGCTGAGCTCAGGGCCAGCCTGAACTACAAAGCGAGACCCTGTCTCAAAAAAAAAAAAAAAAAAAAAAACCTAAAAAAAAAAAAAAGAATTCCATTTTCTTATTAATTTCTCTTCTAGAAGGCATCCAATGATACTATATTGGTTACTCTCTCCAGAGCTGACACAAAATACATGTCACCCACATGTGAAGGGGGAAAGGTTTATCCCAGCTCGTGGTTTGTGGAGCTTTCAATCTACTACTGAGTGGCCTCACAGGAGGGGAGGGCGGCATGGCAGAGGGGCACTGCTGTAAAGAAACAGTCCATGGCAAGGCAGGTGGGAAGCAGCAAGCCTCCCTCCCCCTTTTCTCCCATCCAGGCTACAAACTTTTTGAGTGGTGCCACCCACACTCCAAGTGAAGCCGTTATGCACACCCAGAACTCTGCTAAGCCAATCAGTGGACTGATTTACACACCCTTTGTCTATATTTACAGACCCTAGATTCAGTCAACTCCAAAAGTCCTCCCTATTAGAGCACAAGGCTTGGGGGAGTACCTAGGGACAAGCTCTAATCAATGCCTTCTAAAACTTTTTTTTATTTCTGCATAGGTCTCCACTGTCCTACTTTGATGATTATTAATTAAATCTTGGATGCTGTTTCCCACCCAAGTGGAGCAGCACCTGCCCTCTCTAACACTGTGCTCCTTTTGATACACAGAGGACACTTTAGCACCAATCATGCTCCGGATCTGGACTCCGTCTCCCCACCGAGCCATCTGGGGTCCAGCCTTCTCTAAGCAGTCTGTTGTAAATCAGTCCCTCCATCTCTGTGGTTCGCCTTTCCATGTAGCACTGGCACCTTCTCAGTGGCCTTCCCTTCCATTTCTGAAGCATTTTCTTTCCCTGTTTCCTGGCTTTCATAACCTCAGGCATGACCCATCCCCCCACAAAGCTGGCAGATGCCCCCATCCAAGTCTTTCATGCCTTCCCCGAGGCCCTGGTGTCTGATCCCATGTGTAGTTCATCCAAACTCACTCTCCTACCAGATGCTGTGATTGCAGAGCTACATGTAAAAATTTAGAGCCTAGAGCAAACATTTCTTAATCATTCTTCCTCTTCTTTGCATTAATTACCAAATTAATCACTCTTCAGAGAGAGGGTGTCTTTTCCCTGGTGCTCCTCCTACAGGCCCCGGAGCAAAGTGTTCTGAGCATGATGGCTCTTCTCTGAGCAGATGGCAACGAGCCAAATCCGGTTGCCCCTTGGCGCCCAGAGAGCACTTCCGTGGTCTTCTCAATCTCCTGTGTCTGCCAACAGGTCCTGACTTTTGTGATTCCATTTCCCTGTGCTTATCCACCCCAGGTCCCTGTCTTGCACTTACTCAGGCCTCATCACGATGCTTCAAATTTCTCAAAAACAATTTTTAATTATGCAATACAAAAAAAACTTATCGTGGCAACCATTTAAAGGAGAACAAGACAGTGGCAGGTTGTTCCGGCATCACCGTGATCTTTTTGCAACTCCTCTGGTGCTCTGGCTCACTTCTGCCCCTCCCCCGTCTGGCCCATGGCAGTCACCTACTATCTCCCCAATCAGCCTCACCACTCTGTTTGTGTCTACATAAGTAGATACTCATCGTATTGTTCCTGCGGGCTTATGTCAGTCAGCAGAGGTTCTGCAGGTTCATCCATGTTATCAAGTCAGAATTTCTTTCTTTTTAAGGCTGAATAATCTTATCGTACATATATATTATGTATTGCTTATTCATTCATCTACTGGTGAACACCTGGGATATTTCCATTTCTGTAGCTGTTGTGAATGATGCTGAGTACTTGCTTTAATTCTTTTGGGTCTACACCCAGAAGTGGAATCGCTGAACTCTATAGTTAATTCTGTTTATTTAGTTTTCAAAGGAAATCTCCCTGCTGTTTTCTACAGCAGCCACACCAGGTAATGTCACCACCAACAGTGTGCCAGGGTTCCTTCTGACCCTTCCCTGTCCTTGCCAGCACTAGTCCCTTCCAACCCTCACTGTAAGACAATGTATCACAAAGCCATCACTCAGAACAGAACAAGGCTGCCCGCATAGGATGAAGTCTTGAAGAATAATGGCTCTCTGAGGATTCTCTAAGAATAAAGGCTATTACGACAGAGCTGGATCAAATCTTCCAAGCAAGAATCTAACATATGACAATGATCATGTATGTTGACAAATGCTTTTATTAATAAAATGTAAGTTCATAAGCACAAATTCGAGGACCAAATCCAATAGCGTGACATATTCATAAGGCAGAATTAACTCTGGGCACCTACAGTTGCAGTTCTTTCCAAAGTGTAAGTGAGGTTCTTATAAAATCTGCCCTTCCATGGTTATATTGTTGGATAGCATTTAAGCAATACAATTGCACACTTGGAAATCGGCACCACTAGGGGTGTACTCCGGAAACAAGAAGACAGTAGACAAGTAGGGTAGCTAGTCTTAGTTCAGTTCTTCACTGTTGGACAAACCACTTAAGAGGCTCCGGCTTTGGAAGGACAAAAACTCTAAATGAAGGAGGAACCATTGGTTTCAGAGTTCTTGACCAAATGGAACTAAGATAACAGGTCTTCATCAGGATGGTCTATAATGCCGCCCTCCTCACAGCCACCAGAAGAAAATGCTGACTGAACATGGTGCTTGGACACTTTACAAGCAACGTGAAAAGGATAAAGGAGGAGTCGCTGCCATTACAGGCATTCTCCCCTCTCTCTCTGAGCAGGGCTGAGTTTTTGATGACTTCATTTAACAGGATATACAATGCCCATCCCTGGAAGTCTACAGCTATGCAGAAAGGGCCTGTGGGTTGCAGCCTGCTGTTTGCTGAGCCTCAGCCCACACGGGGTTCCAGAAACTGACCATTCAGATCCTAGGGGAGGACACGACTGCCATATGTAATTATTCCAGCTAAATTGGGATTCAGCGAGATCCACTCAGTTTGCCATCTAAGATTAAGGCTGTGGGGGAGAGGGGCAGAGCCCCAGCCACCAAGGTCCAATTTATTTCTTACACAGTGGTGGAGGACATTTTGCCAGGGTCTGGAATCTCCATCTGCAGACATGTATGTACAGTCATCACCGGTCTAGAGCATATGCTGAAATGTCCCCACTGTGAGCTACCCCCCAGCCCCCAGACTTCACAGGCTCATGGGAGGGCTGGCAGAAGTGCTGACACAATCAGACACCTACCACCAGTGGTTTGCAGCTGGATCGATGAGTACTGACAGCCAGGCCCCTGGAAGTCTGACCCTTACTTTTGTTCTTTAATAACTTGGCAACAGTTCAGCAGCCAATGGGTACTTGCATGCCAGGGGGGCTCATTATTTTTCATTTGTGCTTTTGAAAGTGGGGCTGCTCTGAGGATCTCACAGAGGTCCCCACTATCAGGGATGGAAAATAGGTCGGCATGTTTCCAGAGTCTGCAGGTGCTAGCAGGTAGAAATCTGGGCTTTGGTTGCAAGAATTTAAGTCTAGTAAATCTTCCAGTATTAAGAAGGGCTTGCAGGATTCAGTTTTGATTTCTTAAAGAGCAACTTCAAAGCCCCCTAATTCTGTGAGTCAAAATGCAAGAATGTGACATTTAGGATGTGACACTTCTTTCAGGCTTTTATAAAATAGCTGAGGAAACAACTTTCTTTTTGTTTTAGCTTTTGTCCAGTTCCTAGGATTGAAAGTCAGGAAGCTCATTTTTGGATTAATTTGGAGGTCACAGGGGAGAAACCCTTGGTTTTGGCATATCTCTGAGCCCTCTCCCTCCTGTGGGTCACAACAGTTATCCCCTTCTGCCTTTAGTGAGGTGTTGAACCAAACCCCGCCAACTCCCTGGATTTTCTTATCTGTGGTGCACAGCACACTGAAACTGCCCCCACTAGCACTGGGTTAGTGGCTTTACATTTTTGAATATAAAATTCACGGACTCAAAAAAAAAATGGAATTTCTTTTCCTAGGAGCTGGTAATTGAAAAGGAGAAAAGGGCCTATAAGATCTGTGTTCTTCCCTCTTGAGCCCTACCTGCAGAGTCGAGAGGCAAGCTGGTGTGTCTTCCAGGGGCCTGGGACTGCCCGATGGTCTCCAGAGCCGCGGGCTGACCATGGCAGGCCTTCAACCTCTACAGTTTACACTACGTGCGCGGGGCTAGGCAGTGAGGTGACGGCAGTGGGAGAGGGATGCTCTTCCTAGGGACATGGAACCCTCTCTCGGGCAGGAAGGGAGCAGTCAGCTCTTCACCAAGTCCCCCTCTCTGCTGTTCCACACCAGGGAATCTACTCGCTGTTCAGCCTAAACTACATCAGTTCTTTCCCAAAGCCGTACCTTAAGGTTCTCAGGCCAAAGGTACAGTC
The DNA here is from genome assembly GCA_004026965.1 of Petromus typicus. NCBI lineage: Eukaryota > Metazoa > Chordata > Mammalia > Rodentia > Petromuridae > Petromus > Petromus typicus. The sequence goes on along the minus strand of PVIR01037285.1, from coordinate 10,117 downwards.
AATGTTTAAATTTTAAAAACGGTGCTATAGTAAAAGACATATTTCCCATTATTCCTCCCAATGTTCTCCTTGTTTCGAACACACTTATCACACTCTTCTGGTCATCCTGAAAGTAGTTCTGGAAGTCTTGTGTGTCATTATGAGGTCTGATAAAAATACGATGAGAACTGCTGCAGTTCTGCTACCAGAAAGGCAGGGTGCTAAAAACGTGAGCGCGTCTCCTCATGGCCTTATCACCAGGTTGGGGCCCTTCTGGTCTTCCCCAAAGTTGTAATGACCAGGAAAAGCTGACATTTTAATTAATCCAAGATACTGAAGACACTTAGAAAAGAGAAATTCCAAAACTGCTTCAGAAAGTAGCAAGCATGATGAGATATCTGTGTCTGAAGCAAAGGAGAATATTTTTTTGGGAGGGGGGATTAATGGCAATATGTCTTTCGTAAGTGCTTTTAAAATTTAGACACACACCATATTTTTCTACCACAGAATTGTGCGCCACAATTAAGTTTCCTATTCAGGTAGTCCACTAGTGATGACAGCTACAGGTCTTTACTTGCTGTTTAGCCACCTTGTTAGTCTTCAGTTTTGCAAGCAAGAAGCTATGCTTCCACTCTCCCAAGACTGACAGGACTCATGGCATTTCAAAAGGCAATTATGAGCAGCCAAGGCAGGGCGGTATTGTTTCCTTCTCTATTGTAACTTGTATTTTTAATGATAAGCCTTCTCCTTGCTACAGAGAAGAGAAGCATAAAAGCCTCAGATATGCTAATTAGCTTCAATTGTCACACTCTAGAATGGCCTTGATACTTAACTGTTCACACCATGGGGAGAAATAAAAAACACCTGGTTAATTATTCTAAAATAAAAATGATTATTTTGATCAGACATATTCTAAGATTTGGCTTCCATCAGCACGTACTTAGAACAAACCAGTGTTTAGTTAAGGGTGTTTAATTGTATTTTTTAATTAATAGTATTCACCACATGTTAAATTGCTAAAAACTATAGGATCTGTGGGAATATGAGAGGGTTTTTTAATGACCTGGTTAACTGGAAATGCCCATTTAAAGAATTTAATGGATATTTCAGTGGATTGTCAAACATCCATTTGAAGATGAGTTTCTCAGAAGAGCTATAGCTATTTTGGACAATTTTGGTATGGTCCGTTGCAGACGACTCAAGAGATTACTCATTTTTTATTGTTATTTTTTGCTAGTGTAGACTAAGAACTCCTTTTTTTCAAAATTATCTTCTGTTTACCATAAGTGTGCGCTAATAACAGAGACAGCTTCCTGATCAGTTATCCTTTGGTCAGATCCTGTTATTTCCCTCTTAGAGAGAGGGTCTCATTATGTAGCTCATGCTGTTCCTGATATCACTACAGGGCCCAGCCTGGCCTCTAACTCACACCGATTCTCCACTTTCTACCTCGTTATTTCCTCTGAATGTGATGCCTTCACAACATGCCTGGGTCAGTGATGGAGACGAGCTGTTTTCCAGCCAACAGTGCGACCAACTGTTGTTAAGCTCTTACTAAGGACAAGAACATTTATGGAATATGAAGGTTATGGCTTCTGCTGGAGTTCAGGGCTCATTCCTGGATCAAACGTTTCCTGCCAGTGGCAGTTCTGTGGGACCCTTCTCAGTGGCTTCCATCCCCATATTTCTCCCCTAGATGCCCCTCTGCTTCTCTTCACCTTGACCCTGGGGTTGGCAAACTGCTGTAAATTCTGGTGTGTCCTCACAGGCTAGGAATGGCTTTCACCATCTTCAAAAGATGCTATGTGTAAGAGACATAATGTGACTCCTGAAGCCTGATTACTACATGCCCTGTGAAGAAGCCAGAATAATCCACCTAGAATACAGATCATAACACACTGCTCTCCTGTTTCCGTGGCTTCCTCTGACAGGACAGAATCCAGACTGTGCCAGGCTCCACAGTTCCTTCATAACATGGCTGTGGCAGATCTGTGCGTGCCTATTTCCTACCACTCTGCCCTTAATACCTGACTTCCAGGAGGTGGGCTCCCCCTCAGCTTTCTGTGTTCACTCCTCTCTGGTGAGGGTGTGAGGACGGCACCTCCCTCTGAGCACTGTCGGGGAGACAGTACCCTGTGTCCAGGAACATTCTGAAGACTCGGCAGTAGGAACAGTTCCTGAAGGTGGTCCAGTCCACACACTCTTTAACTTCTGCTTAGAGATTCTGCAACAACTGTATGTCTAGCTCCTCCGGTAGGCACTGTCCTCTGCCCTGGGATGACAGGATCACTGTCCTTGTGAGCCACTGGATCTCCAGGTCCCAGCACAGTGCCAGGCACACGGTGACAAAAACAGAAGGCAAGCAGGACTAATGTGCTTGGCCCATATGCCCATTCTCTGCAAAGTGGGACTCCTGTTGCCTCTGGAGGTCCCACGGCTTCAAAGGTGGTGGCTGCAGTCAACCTTAACACCTGTGGCCACACTGATGCAGAAGCCCTGAGGACAATGCTCACAGCATGAAGCCCTGTGAGAAATGATTTGTTTTGCTTCCCTCAATCCTTGAGGCAGTGTCCATTTTCAGAAGGTTGAGAGCTGAAGACCTCAGTTGTCCCCCATTGCTCCTGGACCATCATGATCTGTAAGCTCTGTCCCATGATGGATCTCATTTTGTAGTTTATCTTTTCCTGATTTTTTCAAACTCCTTTTGTTTTACTCTATGTATTGTTTTGAAAGTAACATCAGCAAGATGCTAATTTTTTAAAAAAGGAAATACTGGTAAATAATTGAACCTGAGTCACTGTTTCCTAGGCTGCAGGATGGGGTCCCACACCGTCTCCCCAGGGTGCTTTGAGGGATAAGTGGGACAACCAGAAGCGCCGGACACTGTCTGGCACATAGCAGCTACTGATCAAACTCGTTACTCTCTTCTCTAAATCAGTTTGCACTCCTCGGCAGGGAGCTAAATGCCATTTAATACAGATCAAGATCCTAAGTGCTCTGAAATAAATTCACACTCACATTGCTGACAGATCATAAGAGGCTACATTTACTTGACAACACCATTGCTTATGTGGACTTCTTTTAAACATTTATTAAAAAAGCAAAATGTATGTTCATCTCAAATATAACAGTTAAAAATGGTAAAGCAATACAAATGACTTGTTACTAGCAGCATCCAGTTAGACTCTCCCTCCCTGCCTCGCGATGGTCCTGGGCGAGCGCCGTCAGCTCCGGCTCCTTCCCTCCCTCCCTCCATCCTTGTAGTGCAGGTAAAACCAAATCTTATAAAATTAACAATTTAAGGTTAAATAAGCTTAAATAAAGGTGTTAAATACAATACACTCATGAGCGCTTCTGTACAAAGACAAACACGTCTGGCTTTGTGCGTGCGATCCCGCGGGCTCGCCGCACCCCTGGAGCTCCAGCAGGGAAGCAGATGGAATTCAGCAGAGCAACTATACAAAAGGGAACCGGGAGTTGGGGTGACCACTGACGACTCGGTGAGCCATGTACAAGGCATATGCATCTTTAAAAAAAATCAAACACTGTTAATATTCAGGCACCATTTGTTCCTGCAAATAAATAAAGTCTCTAAAGAACTGCATCTGATCTAGCGTTAACACATCAGTGCTTCCCAAGCACAGCTTTTCCAGCTACTCGCTATGCCTCCCGTCTTATTGCTATAATAATGTGGCTGTGGAAATAAAACTACTGTACATCCAAAAAAATAGAGCACCTTTAACATTAAAGTATATGTCTGATTATTTGTCTCCACGTTTATTTTACAATACTAAAGCCCAGCTTCGGTACATTGCTTCAGCACCTCGAAGGTCACCTGGATCAGCAAGTGACATTCACAGGCTTCCCTGGAGCGCCTGAGCCAGGTGCTGCTCCAGCAGGGTCCCCCCACCCGCCCACTGACCAGCTCTACATTCACTTTCACCCAGGAGTGACAGTCCTCTTTCCGCCATGCTGCTTTCTGCGCTCCTGTCCTGCTGGGGTGATGGTTTGACAAAGAATGGAATAGCAAAAACATCTACGGGAGTGGACAGCACGCAGGAAGATGGCGCATCACAGGGAGGGGCAGCAGGTGGTCCCCAACAGTCCCGAGGTGGTGTGGAGGGGTGGGGTGGGGCTAGGACTTCTTGTCCACGGTGTTGAAGAACCACTCTGTGAACCTGCGCAGCTGGGCTGCCGCCGTCTGCGACTCCTCCTGCAGCCGCCGGTTGTCCTGCCGCAGATGCTGCACCTCTGCCTGCAGGACAGCCTTGTCCTGCTTCTCCTGCAAGTGGCAGAGGGGACATGAGTCACGTGCTGGCTGGTCTGCTCAGTGCTGCTGGGGTGACTGGATCCCTCACTGTCACTACACTGACGGGCTTTCTGCAAGGGACCTGGCTGCTCCTGAGTCCTGCCCAGCACACAGGCAGGGGGACAGTCCCATTGCCCCTTGGGGACAGTCCCACCACTCCTCAGGAACACGGATACCTGCTCTCCAGGAAGTCAGTGAGCAGTGCACAATGCTCTAAACACACTTCTCCTCTCTTCGAACACACTTACCCCAATGCTCTCGCCACTTTCTCAAGCTGTTTTAAAAGTTTTCTCTCCTGTGTATCTTTATGAAGTGTGATCAGAAGTGTGGTGAACCCCGCTGTAGAGAGCCGTCCAATGGACAGGCAGCTCAGAGCGACACCCTGGCGCACACCTGCCCCCTTGCTCACTGGATGTGGACTGCGCAACCTCTGGCTCTTCCCCAAAGTCAAAATGTCCACGAAAGGTAAAAGGCCTGAAGTGATTCAAGACACTGAAGGAGCACGATGGCGGACTGGAGCCTCTGAAGAAGCGCTTCCCGGGCTCGTTTAGAAAGTGGCAAAACGGTGGGATAAGTACATCTGAAGTGATATACTTACTTCTGAGACAATGTGTCTTTTACTGTAATAAAATTTTAGATGCACAAATTTAACTGTGGTTTTTGATCACAGTTTGTACACTACCCTCTACTCAGATTGGGGAAGACCGCAGTCAGAAGAGGGGTGAAGTGCCCTGACCTGTGTTTTTCCCCAGACATCAGCATGGTCACCATGGGACCAGCTTTCAGGCCCTATCCAGCCCCCGCCTGCCCTGCCCTTCCATGGCACAAAGCCATGTGAGAATAACAGGTCCTCAGAGCAAGCCCTCCTGCGACCTGCAATGTGCAGCAGAGAGCCCTGGCTCTCCACCTCTGCCCTGGCGCACCCCCTCCTCAAGTCCTGGCCCTCCCCTGGGGATGTCTGGCTGGAAGGTTGGGTGGCAGCCAGACTCAGTGGCCCCAGGTCCTCAGATAGGGAGACATTTGTCCCCCCCTGCCACCCATGACTGCAACCTCGGTGCCCAGTTTCTCTAAACCCTGACAGAAGACTCCTGAGCCTGCCCACCTTTCTTCACTAAAGACCTGGAATCCACTCCGATGTTCTAACTCTTCAGCCCTCAATGTCACCATGATCATCACCCCAGCCTTCCCAACCCCCCATCCACCATGGTGAACCTCATACCTCACCATCTCAAATGCTGAACCTCTTCCTAACATGGCTTCAAGGTCCCATATCCTGACACACTGCCACCTCCTGTCTTTCCAGTGTCATCTAACCCACTAGTCCTACTTTGGTCTTCCACATCTGCCTCCTGCAGGGATATTATTTCTGAGTTCCCCAGTTTAATACCTTACTGGGCTCTTCTCTCTTTCTATCTTGATTTCCTGTCTTACCCTAATGCTGGATAAACTCGGATCTCCTACTACCCCACACCTACAACTGGAACTAAGGTGACCGGCCAGGCCAACTTGCCTGGGTCTGTGCTGCTTCTACTTCTTGGATGTCCCATATCTTGAAAGATTTTTCTGCCTTAGTTGCACTGGGATAATCAGTCACCCCAGGTAGAGAAAAGCATGCCATCTGCCAACAGCACTACTTGAACTCAGACTACAGTTCAAATCTGTCTTTTGTCTTCCCGGGCAGCTCTGTAAAATACACCTGACAATCTGCTTCCAACCTGAGAACCCATCCTCAGACCACTCAGACTCCTTTCCACTGCTCACGGTCAGCGCATGAGCAACAAGAGGGTTGAGTGAAAAAAAAAAAAAAAAAAAAAGCCAACAAGAGTGTTTTACCAACCTAGTCCTGTGTACCGCGAGTGTGAATACACAAGTGCCTAGGTGTGCGCACAAACACTCTGCTCTAACTGAACTAAACACCGAGCCACCAGCCAAGGCCTTGCACTTGGGGCTCTCAGTCAGGATGTGACCCCTCATCATTCCCTTCACCTTTATCAGCCCCACCAGTCGGGCACCAGCTATAATCTCTCGTCTTGCAAAACCACCACACCACCAAGGCAGCAGTCTCCCAAGACGCTCTCCATTTCCTGTCCTGCGAAGGCAAAGTGGGCAGTGGCACGGCGCACGGGCAGTGAGGGCCCGCTGGGGTCTGTGGGAGGAGGCGCTCCCTCCCCAAGGGGTCGGTGCCACAAGGACCATCCTAGAGCATAGCTAGGATGAAGGCCAGTTTGGCGAGTAGAGGCAACTGGCTGGGACAGACCAGGCATTCTGGCAGTTCAGGAGAGGTCAGCTTGCCATGCAGTTGGGGCAACTGTCAACTTGGGGAACTGAAACTTGCCAGGTTGAAAACTGAAAACTGAAAATTGTGCCCCTCCTCAACCTGAGTCCTGCCATACTGAGCTACAGCCAGCAGAAGCCCCGTGCCCCCAGAACCCCCGTGTCCCACGGGGACAGATACCAGGACAGGTGAGAAGAGGATTCTCCTTTCTGCTCATTGGTGGGTTTTATTTGGGTTATTTATTTTCCCTGGGCCTCCTCAATTTGTAATAGTCAGCGGGGCTGACAGCACACGAGAGAATTCTGACTGTGTCTTTACCTTTCGAAGGTCGGTCTGTAGTTGTCGGAGGATCAGCTCCAGCTGGTTGACTTTCCCAGTGAGTGTGGACGGAGTGCGCTCCCTAGCAAACAGGTGGAATCAGAAGTGCACAGCTCAGGACTAAGGAGAACGTAACATTCATGACCATTCAATCCACAGAGAATTTGGAGTTGGGAAGGAGTGCTACTCGTGGGGGACTCAGGTCATGAATATATGGTGCACACACAGGATGGGGAGGACAGGCAAGGACTAGGTTCTGGGGAATCATTCCGGGGCAGATGAAGGCTGGGGTGTCACTGTCTGGTGCCACCATACTCACCAGCACAGACGCTCACCTCGAGGCCCCACCCACCCTGCTCTGCATCACTGTGCCTTGCCACTGTGGCTACAGGGTCACCTGCCCTGGCAGGCAGGACAGTGGGGTGGTTATGCAACCCAGTGCTACCTCTCCAGTGGGGTGGGATGCTCAATCAATCCCACTTGGTTCTTTCTCTGGCTCTTTAGGACTCGGGGAAGCTACAGTGGAATACAGTCTCCTGCTTGGTCCAGGACTAGCTGAATCCTGGTCAGTACTACCCCAGGTTGGTGGGAGGGAGGGAGGGGTCCACATACCCAGCAGCATCCATGAACTCTTTGCCGCTGCCTGCATCTACACACAAGGGCAGCTCCGGGGCCCCTTCCAGGTCCTGCCTGTGCTGCAGATCCGTCAGGGTGCAGAAGGACGCCACCCTCTGGTCTGGGGGATGTGGGCATGGAAAGAAGGGTTAGTAACAGCCACCAGGGAACGTTTCTTTGTGGAGAGAAATTCAGTAGCTAAATGAAATGCAGGCCCCTCCATATCACTTATTTCCCTGTTTTAAAACAACAACAAAAAAAAGAAACTCAGGCAAGCTGCTGACAAGAAGAAAGCACGGAGACTGGCTGCTCTGCTGGGCGGTGTGGCACCCGCACATCACAGTCTGGACACAGCTGGCAGATCTGCATTTGCCAGAGCCAGTCTGCTTTCTTTCTACATCTCAGGAAATGCCCAAGCTGCTAGGGCAGTGCATGAGTGACGCGTTTAATGATGACTCAGCTGACACAGAACCAGGGAGATGGGCCTGTCCGCAAGCTCCCGCACACCAGAGGGCATTCCCGAGACCGCACAGCCAGGCCCCACATCCTCTGAGAACCCCCAGCCCTCAGCGCATGAACAACCATGCAACGTGCAGACACACGCAGTGCACCGAACAGGCTATGGCACCGGCCCCGGGTAGCCTGGACAATCACCTAGATAGGACGCATGGTGACAGAGCAGCCCGAGTTCCTCATCTGAGTCAAGACCTGAAATAAGATTTAGATTCTCCTGTGAACGTGAACATTTCTCTGTGCTCACAAGCTCAGGGCCCCTCATGGGCTCATGTAGGAAGGTCACATGAAGCAGAGCGTGCATGCATGTACTATACATGTGTGCTCATATGTGCGCGAGAGAAAGATGGGGTAAACCTCAAGCACTGCTGTGATGTGAGGCCAAGTGGCACAGTGAGATCACATTTCCTATTGTATCTGCCCTGGCTGGCAGTGGGAATGCTGTACACAACAAAACCCTTGCTGTGCTCTGCCGTACAGACACACAGACACAGACACACACAGTGAGCAGAGCTCATAGGAGAAGCCTTATCTCTCCACCCTGTGAAAGTGGGTTCGAGAATCCACCCTAGGACTAACACCTGTCCTGGTGCCAGGGCCCGTCTCTGAGCTCACACCCACGTGTGCAGTGGGAGCTCAGGAAAGTAGCTTATGCCGGTGCTGCAGTGGCTCTTCTCACACGACTTGATTAATGGGGAGAAACTCAGGTCCGTGTCAGGTGCTCTGCCGTTAATTTATCCTGCTCTGTCTCCCTCTGGCTGTTGGATGAGCCTCCTAATGAGGCTACCTGCTTGTTTGGTTTATGGAGGGTCACACACTCATGGCTAATTAGAAAGGATGGTGATGCTGGGGCTATCAGGTGCGCATGAAGAAAAGCAGCCCACGGGCTTCCAAAAGTGCCGAAGACACAGTCACCCTTAAAGAGGCCAGGGCCCTCTGAGAGTCGTGCTTAGTTACCCAGCAGCCCATCAGAGGGCATTCTCCAGCGCTCCGGCCCTCTTCCTAACACCTGTCACAGGTGAGCAAGTGCACCCGTCCACTAGCTTTTTGATAAGATTCACAAGTGGAAATCTTCTATGAGATGATAACTATTCTATACACAGTCTCAGGAGACAACTATATTACAGTTTGGTGTCAGCATGTGACGAAAATTTGCAACTTAATTATGAACAGCACAGCTCCGGTCCACACCAGAGGCTGGGGAGGCTGCCTCAGTGGTTAACACAGCCCTACTCTTCGAGGCTCACGGAAGGCATCATGTCAGTCTTAGGGAAACCAAGAGCTCTGTTTCTGTTCCAGAGTAAATTTACTAATAAAGGAATGTCAAAAGGTGGGTAAAGAATGAATTTTTCTCACTTTGAATGAGTTCGATTGACTCATCTTCACAATCATTTCACTATGCTCTCTTCTTCCACCACACTTGGCTGGAACATCTTGGCTCTGCATCTTTCTACTTGAGATGATACACTGTCTTTACAAAGGACACACATGTGCCTTGCCACTGGTGGCCAGCTGTGCAATTTTCCTCAGGGAGAAACAGGTCCTCCTGGTCAGGTGGCCAGAAGCCAGAGAAGCTCTGTGCCCACCAAACCGAGGGAGCGTTGGGAACTCACTGCTCGGGAGGCTGGAGTGCCGACAGAGGCCGGTGCACTGGGCAGAAATGAAACTGTTTTATAATAAAGCTAATCTCTGTGATGGTTTCCAGTGAAGCTTTTGCTTCTGTTGCTTATTTCTGTGATGAGAAGTATTCAGTAATCAAGAGACTACTGACCTGGAACCACACATGCAAACACAACCTTAAGCTAGGGGTACGGATTCTGTACGTGCCTGCAGGACCCAGCACAGCACCAGCTGTGCTGCCTGTTTGTTCCTGTCCCTCCCTTTGCAATTCCCTTAAGTATGTCTGACCAGAGAAGGACATGAGGTATGGCTTCCGCAAGAAATAAGCCACCCCTTTAAACAATCTTAACTCTCATTTCAATGACAGTTTTCTAATTTTGAATGCACTTAATGCACTAAATAAGAGGACGAACAGTCTCTGAGCTATTCGGTGTCACTTAGGGCTGGGACGGCAGCACAACAGACTGTTAACATCTCCCGCAAACATG
>PVIR01037284.1:0-15211 GCA_004026965.1 Petromus typicus | reverse complement strand
TCTAGTTAAAAATAAAATAAAATAACTACTTTAGAGGATATTCACATCCTAATAATTCTCTTTTCTGATCTTAGGAACAAAAGCGATGATTTTATTTATTGTAAAATATGCAAAAAACCCCATTCAATAAATACACTAACTTCAGATCCTCTAGCACAGTGATGATGAAGTGTTTAGAGCTTTCAGTTATAAAGGGTCCACGGTGGCATGCAGCCACAGGTTGTGCCACCCGTGGTCTGGCAGATGCCACCTAAACAAGCACCCAGGTCCTTGGGGTTTTTGCTTTCCTGTAAGATAGTGTGATTTTTAATTTACAGCTCTGTTTAACTTATTACCATTCTATTACAAATTATTGAATTAGTAGTTATTAGGATGACATAAAACAATGATTTAGTAGAATTCATCAAATATCATTATTTACACAAAATAATAATTACACAAAATTTTAAACAATATAAACACCCCTTGTTCATATCTGCTTTCAAAAATTAATTTTCATCATCTGTCTTTTCCCATAACAAAGAGATAACAGGAAATATGAACATTAATTCTAATTTTTAGTCTTTGGATATAACTAAAACATTAGCATGAATTTGCCCTCATGAGAAAACGTCACAAAAACTTTTGGAAATTCAAATGTTGAATCTTTTATGCTGAGGAACTGAACCTCCCCCTCACAAGTACTGGAGATCAAACCCAGGGCTTTCGCACTAAGCTACACCCTAGTCCTTTATTTTTTATTTTTATTTTGAAACACAGTCTGTGTCATCGCTCCTGCATTTTCATTTGTTTTGGTTTTCTTTTTCATGCATGGTGCTGAGATCGAACCCAAGGCCTCACTACACAAAGTTCTACCACTGAGCTACACCTCTAGCCGTGGATATTCAAAAAAATCATTCAGTTTTCAGTTATCTAATCTAAGCAACACTAGTACTTTTAAATATGAAAAATAGATAACAAATTAGCAACAAGACAGACTGTAGCATATGTAACATGGATCAAGCAAAATGTAAGCGAAGTAATCTAAATGCATTAAGTTTTCTACTTGGTGGCAAATGAATGAAGGATGTGGCAACGTATGAAGAGGGAGGAGTCTGAGGCAGGTTCCCACCTGAACGCTATGGACTCCAATATTGCTCGTACGAGGTGGTATTTACTGGTGGACGTCTTCAGACCCATGAAGGAGGCACAGGCACAGGGGTCATTTAATGGAGCCTAAAGTGAGAGACAAGAAGAGCACACGCTAGCTCTGAGGCTCTACATTAAACCCGTAGAATCGAGGAAACACACGCGACAAACCCAGGCATGTAAACGCGGCCCCAGCACTGTGTCAACCACTAGGGTGACTTTTATTTTTTCCTGTTTCTAAGGACTAAAACTGAGGGTAGCTGCTCTGCGCTGAGCTATGTCCCTGGCCCTTTTCATTTCTGTATTTTGAAACAGGATGTCACTAAGACGCGTGCCCTGGCCTTTAATTTGCTATCCTCCTGCCTCTGCCTCCGCGTTGCTGGGATCACAGGCTTGCACCACTGTGCTTGGCACAGGATCAATTTTTAACAGCACCTAAACCAGGTTGAGTCAGTTGTTGGACCCAGGTGGACCTTCTATTTAAGTTCATATCAGAAAAAGGAGACTGAAATATGAAGTAAACAAATTAAAAGTGAGCTTTACAAATGCAGAAAAGAAAAAGCAACCACAGGAATCCTGTATCCAACTGTAAAGTTTTGGGACAGGGTCTCACTGAGTTGCTGAAGTGCCAGGCTGGACGCTTGCCTCAGCCTCCCAGGGTCCCCCTCTGGCAATCCTCCTGTCTCAGCCTCCTGAATGCAGGCATTACAGGCATGTACCACCATGCACTAGTTCAAAGTATTCTTGAGAACTCATTTACTGTGCCTTCGGAATTCTTCTGTTGCACATAAACCCCCCTCACCCTTATCGTCTCCCAAGGAGTTCCCTCCCCTTCCGCTCTGATACGCTACAAACCTGGCTCTGCTGTGGACAAGCAGCCCTACTGCAGTATCCAGCAGAGGCTTCCACACCACAGAGATCAGGAAGCCTGTCATCTGAAGCAGCCACATTTCAGCCTGTGGTTCATGGCTGCCACACCACAGTCAGGGAGAAAGAAGCACAACTGATTCCAGGTCTAACCAACGCTTGAAAGGACAAATCCGTCCAATCAGATGGTCGCCCTAGAAACCTAGACTAGCAAACTCGACCAGAGACTCCATCAGTCCGGGAACTGAGCGACAAGCATGTGCAGGATGGAGGAAACTGTGTGCGACACTTCTGAGCAGTGCAGGAGCAGCACAGGAAAAGACAACCAGGAAAAGTTACGAAAAAGAAGGGATGTAAAGCGAATCCAGTAACACAAGGAGAGGAGCAGAAACCCAGACACTTAGGATCCCTGAGAATCAGACCCTGCTCAGAGTGGTCCTCAGCGCAGGCACAGCCAGCTTCTCCGGAGGGCACTGGCAGCCTGTGAGAGCACTCCTCCCCTCAGGACGGGGTGCTGCTCTCAGCCCCCCTCCAGCAGCCAGGCCCGTCTCAGTGTCCACTGCTCACCGCCCGCCCAACAGCACCACCACAGGGCCGCTTTCTCTGGGCCACGCAGGTGGTGGCCGCTCTTCTGCTAACCCTGCAGTGGCTGTGCCTGACTTTCCAGTGAACTGACTTCTTTGATACAGTCAAGAGCTTCTCAGGCAGGGGATGTTGGGTGTAGGGTGCTGGCCTAGCACTGGGGAGGCCCTGGGTCTAGGCCTCAGTATAGCCAAAAACATCCTAATAGAAGCATCTTAGCCCCTCCTGGACCCCAGGCTGCACCAGTGCAGTCAGGTGAAGGGCAGCCTCGCATATGTGAACCTCCTTCCCGGCCCCCTTCTCATTCCTCTGATGACATACATGGTCTGCGCCTGTCCCCATCAGCTTGGTACCAGTGCACTACTCTTTGAATTTAAACCGAGTCTGGGTACATGACTGGAATCCCAGTTACGCCGAGGATCACAAGTTCAAGACCGGCCATGTTGGATAGTGGAAAATCCTATCTCAAAAAAAGAGGTGTGTCAGGTAAATTCAGCAGTAGGGCACCTGCCTAACGTGTGAGGCCCTGGGCTCAGTCCCTGGTACTGCCGAAAAACAAAAACAAAAAACCTTTTTACACTACAAATCATGGCAGGATAGGGAGATTTTATGGCAGTGAAATTAAAAATACTATCTGTAACACTTATCTAAATATTTTGAGTTTTAGTATTTTTTAAAAAAATCCTACACTTTGTGTCATTTTCACAGCCTGTGAGGTGAGGGAGGAGTTAGAGTTGTCAAGACTAGTCACTGCCAAGTCCCCCAGCACGTTTCTCAGAAAGGAAATAGCGAGTAGTAACCTGACGAAACCTCACCTTCGCAATGCCAAGCTCTCACTCAACCTCTCCTGAAAACTCAGTCAATCCTTTCCAATCTCTGTCCTGTCCTAGGTGCTATCCTGGGGCTGCCTCACATCCCTGCAGAGGACGTGATCTTTACGTGTCCTCCCGGATGAAGCACGGAAGGAAAATGTTCAGAGAACAAAACTATCTCAAATCGGCTTTTGAAAATACAGTGTATCTGACATTTCTTTTTAACCAGCTTCTACATTATATTACAAAACTTTTAAGTTTTGGACATTATCTAACTGGTAGAAAATGATATAGATTCTAAAAAGAAATAACTTTATTTTTTATTTGTGTTTATATTTTTATTTATTTATTTTTTGGTACCAGGGATCAAACTCATGACCCTGTGCTTGCCAGGCAGATGGTGGCGCCACTGAGCTAAATCCCCAGGCCAAAACTTGCTTTATTATTTTTTTTTCCCAAATCTTTATTGGTAGATTACATATACACATCATCATTGCATTCAACATTGAGACTTTGTACCAGAATATGACACAACCTGATTCTCATTTTTTCCCATTCCTCCACTCTCCCTACAACCCCCACACTCTATATACATAAAATTTGTTTCCTTTTTTTACTATCACATTATTTTCCCCCTCGTTATTTGCCCCTACCCCTTTTCCCTTTGAATATTTTCTACTTCACAATATCTACCATACATTCTAGAACTCACTTACATTTTCATTTTCTCATACCAGAGAAAAGATATGATATTTACACATCTGTGACCTATTTATTTCATTTATGAGGATGTCCTGAAGGTACCTCTATTTGAGTATGAATGACTCAGTCTTATCATTTTTAATGGCAAAGTAACACTCCACTCTATAAAAGAACCACACCTTCTTTATCCAGTCTGCTGTTGACGGACATTTGAGTTGTTTCCAAGATTTAGCAATCACAAACTGAGCTGCTATAAACATGGGTGCACATATGTCGCTGTGATATGAATCTTTTATTTGGTGTATATGCCTAGCAGAGGAATGGCAGGGTCAAATGGGACCTCCAATCCTAGCTTTTTGAGGAATCTCCACATTGATCTCCACAGAGGCTGTATGAGTCTACACTCCCACCAACAGGGGAGAAGGGCTCCTTTTTCTCAGCAGCCTCGTCAACATTTGTTGCTGGCTAATTCTGAGATAGCAGCCATTCTTTGTGGAGTAAGACAAAACTGTATTTTTGAGGAAGCTTAAAAGGACTAGTATGTGTCCAAAAGTAATTCTGTTTATAATACCTCAACAGGTATTATATTTTAAAATTATTATATTTTAAAAGTCTCTGTAATAATATTCTAAAATTAAAGGCAGTATCAGTTTTTCAATTAAATACAAAGTTAAATGGTATAAAAATCAAGTCTTTTATGAGTTTACCTTTTGATTAGACAAATTTAACCAACACTTTACCATAAAAAGAAATTAACAAGAAGAAATTAAGAAGAAGAAGAAATATTGATTTTTTTTGTTTTGCTCTGAGACAGATCTTGCTAGGTAGTCTGGATAGTTTTGAAATCAAAGAAATCCTCCTGCCTCAGTCTTTCAATGGCTGGGACTATAGGTGTATCACATGTGGAAGAAATGTTGATTAAAAAAAAATAAAACTGAAACTTGATGGGCCAAGGATTTAGCTTAGTGGTTCCGGCGCCTGTCTTGCAAGCACAAGGGCCTGGTTTTGATCCTTGATAACTACATACAATACTGAGCATGGAGACTCACGTCCAGCAGCAACCAGTACCACATACCACAGTGCTGGGTGTAGTGGCTCACGCCTGTAATCCCAGCACTTGGGAGGAAGAGGCAGGAGGACTGCTGTGATTTGAGTTTGAGGGAGGCAGAGGCAGGAGGACTGCTGTGATTTGAGTTTGAGGGAGGCAGAGGCAGGAGGACTGCTATGATATGAGTTTGAGGGAGGCAGAGGCAGGAGGACTGCTATGATGTGAGTTTGAGGGAGGCAGAGGCAGAAGGACTGCTATGATGTGAGTTTGAGGGAGGCAGAGGCAGGAGGACTGCTGTGATGTGAATTTGAGGGAGGCAGAGGCAGGAGGACTGCTGTGATGTGAGTTTGGGGCTGAGCTCAGAGCCAGCCTGAACTACAAAGTGAGACCCTGTCTCAAAAAAAACCCAAAACTGAAACTTGGAAAGATCTAGTATATATATAATATATAATAACATATATGCATATATGTGTGTATGTATATATACATATATGTGTATATGTATGTATATGTGTGTGTATATATATATATATATCATGTATCTATATATATCATATAGAAGCTATATACCTATAGATATAGATACTACGTTCTGTGTATAGTGGTGCAGGAGTGTGTATACCGTGATATTATTATTCAATTCTCAAAGGTAGACTTTCAGTAAAGAGTGTCTATTAGCAGTGAAGAAGAGAAGTAGGGGATAAAAAACAAGAAGAAAAAGTAAGATGTACTAAAGACATGTATCAACTCCTCATAATAAATATAATCATTATGTACTGCAAACACGAACTAATAAAAATCGAGCTCTTGACGAATACCAACAATTGTACATGTATATAAAGTCTCGAGAGCACAAGAGATTATGAATAAAGGAATAGTAGTAGATATTTAAGAAAAGAGTGTCTATTAACTACAGCTGTTTCTAGTCACACTATAGGTGTTATGTAGAAGTTCTACACAAGCCTGCCAACTGTGAGTTCCACAGGAAGAGAGTTCTAGGCAGCAGTCAGCTAAACTCTAGAAGCACCAGCCACACCAGCAGAATCCCAAGGAGGGGACATTTTGCTCTTAGGAAATTCACGCTCGGTCAGCACAACTTCTCAGCCTCAGGATGTCACCGTGACTCTCTTCTGTCCGCCTCACATTTTCAAGTAACAGCATGATAAATGCATAATTTGGGGTGTGATAGGAGGAGAAAAATGTTTGCAATTGCCATGAATTTTTAAAAAGAATACCTGTAATCCGCTAAAAGATGGGACAAAATAAACCCCTTCAGAATCTTCCAGACTCGTGGCCATTTTTTCAGTCTCGTCAGCATCTGTGAAAAGATCTGCGAAAACAAATACACAAACAACAACAACAAAACCCTAAAACACAACGAAGGGTTGGGGAGGGACAAAGAGAATCATGTCATACACCTAGTATTTATCTGCATCCCATGCACTGTGAACATAACCTAAAAGCTCACACATGTGAGAAGGCCGATGAGGCGGCCGTCTGTCCCAGCTCTGCTCTCTCACACAGTACACAGAAGGGACAAAAGCCTCCTTAGAAAGGTTCTGTATACAACAAGCCTCACTTTTAATTTTTTAAAAAAGATATTTGGGGTACTTAAAGAAGCAAAATGTTGTTTTGTCTTGTTTTTTTGAGACAGGGTATCTCTATGTGGCCCATGCTGACTTCAAACTCATAACAATCCTCCTGCCTCAGCCTCCCAAATGCTGGGATTACAGGTGAGTACTGCCACCACACCCAGCAAGAAGCATTTTTTGTGCGTATATTTAGCACCCAAGATTATTCTCCTGGGGCTGGGGCTGCTTCAATGGCAGCCTAAGTGTTCAGTATGCAATGCAGAGGCCCTGGGTTCAATATCTAGCACCAAAAATATCAACAACAAAATAACTGTCAAAGAAAAGAGATACCCTAGTTCTCTGATGAAAGGATCACATACGTATCACATCCAAAAGAATGAGCCAAAAACTACTCCGCTGAATGAGTTTGGTAAGGAGAGGGTCACAGACACAATAAAGATCAATGTTTCAAAAATAAGAAAACGAAAACATTAAGATTCAATTCATTTAGTGAACATTTTACTGAAATATATTATATACACAGAGAAAAATGCACAAGTAGCCAGTAGTGGTGGCACATGCCTGTAATCCCTACACTTGGGAGGCAGAGACAGGAGAGTCACCAATTCAAGGTCAGCCTGAACTAGACAGCAAACTCTGTCTCAGAAAGCCAAAAAAAAAAAAAAACAAAGAAAGAAAAGAAAAGAAATGCACAAGTGCTAAGTGTAAGCCAGATGCAATTTATTTTATATTTTTCTAGCACTAGGGACCAGACCCAGGGACTGGTTTATGCTAGCCAAGTGTGCTCGCTCCCTCTAAACACCTCCAACCCCTGCACAAATTTTCAGCACAAACAGAATGAGGCAACCCACATCTAGATGAAGACAGAAACCCACCCCACTCAACATCGTGCTGTGAGGTTCATCCACACTGTCACATCCAGCCACGCTCCGCTCATACACACTGCCACGTGCTTCTCTGAATGTGATTACACGCGGCTTACGAATCGTTCCAGAGCGCACAGGGAGGCTCGAGGGTTCTCTGACATCGACAGAGCATAACGAACACGTGGGTGCTTTTTCCCGCAGCGCTGGGGCCTGACCGAGGCCTTGCGAGTACTCTCCACAGCCTGCGGATGTGCTTTTCCCCCGACATGTGTATGCATTTCTGCTAGGTGTAGCGGCGCACACTACCTGTTTATTAATACTGAAGGATTAAGCAGCTAGTTTACGATCTTCCCGTCAGCAGTAGTTTTAGCAGATACTGCCCAAAAGATTCTACAGTGGTTGTAGCAATTTAAGACTCTCACCACTACATGAGAGTTGTGACCTTATATTCTTGCCAACAAATGACATTTTCAGTGTTTTCATTTTAGCTATTTTTGTACTTCCCTGTTGCCTAATGAAGTTGAGTGTATTTTCACTGAGTATTTGGATATCCTTGTTTCTGCAACAACTTTCTAGAATGAGCAAGGACACAGATAAAATTTAAAAACTCAGGAATCATAAGAAATACTGTCAAAGCAGGTATGGTGGCACATTCCTGTAATTCCAACATTTAGGAGGCTGAGATAGGAGGACTGCTGTGAGTTTGAGGCTCACCTAGACTACACAGTAAGTCCTAGACCACTCTAAACTATTTAGAGAGACCCTGTCTTAAAAAAAAAAAAGCCAAAACAAAAATATCATAAATATTACCATCTTTATTCAGCCTAAGTAAGTTGTTGGCTGTACATGACTTCTTACACAAATAATGAACACTGATTAAAGAAACACCTATCTTAAAACTGAAGCTAATAAAGATCATTAATAAAGGTAAGGAAAAGGAGACAAAGGGGGTAAATGGGAAAAAAGCAGCAAGATATACCATGTACAGGTAAATTCCTTATGATGAACATTATCATGTATATGTAAAATATATCAATAAAAGTTTTTCTTTAAAAAAATCATTAATAATACCTACAAATGGGCCAAGGATTTAGCTCAGTGGCACTGTGCCTGCCTGACAAGCACAAGGTCCTAAGTTCAATCTCCAGTACTACCAAATAATAATTATAATAATGCTACCTACAAATTTTACTTAGTTTGATGCTTGGTCAAAATGTCCAGACAACACATCAAGAACGTAGCATTTCAAAATCTTTGGTACTTCAAAAACTAATGTTAAAACTTACTTTCAAGGCTGGGGATTTACTTCAGTGGTTCCGGTACCTGTCTGGCAAACACAAGCTCCCGAGTTTGATCCCCAGTAACCACACACCACAACGTCAGGCATGATGGCTCATGCCTATAATCCCAACACTCAGGAGGCAGAAGCAGGAGGATTGCTGTGAGTTCGAGGCTGGCCTGGGCTACATAGTGAGCTCAGGGCCAGCCTGAATTACAAAGTGAGACCCTGTCTCAAAAAACTAACCAAAATATACTATCTGCATTCTTTACTGTTTCTTCCGTCCCTTGCTCAAAGAATCTCTCTAGCTTTCCACTGGAGCTCTTCTCAGTGGCCCCGAGATGGAAGCCACTGGGGTAAGTACACTGCACCGGATTCTAAATCCAGCCTTCTACACACAATGCCGGAGCTAATGGAGGACTGAGAAGTGGGAGGCACCAGCAGGAATTAAGGCCGCCAAACCGAGGTCAGCTTTCTGCTGTGCTGTCTCCCGGCCCTGACTCAAAACCTGAATCTAAACCTCGGACTTACACTGGAAATAAACAGAATGTGGTGCAAGAGATGCCCACGCCTTGCAGTCCGGGAGCAGCAGGCGAGGGTTTCTGCAGGACTGAGTAAGGAAATCCCCGTGTTTTCTGTATGGACTGCTCCCCCGGCCCCAGGCCTGAGTTCCCAGGCAATCCCAAGGCAGCAGCTACGCCGGCTCCGCAGCATGGAGTACAGTACGGGCCACAGCATCGTGTTTAAAGCGCGATCCCAGCTACAGCGAGGCGGATGGGAGAGGACTGAGTTAGAGGCCGATGAGGGAACACACCAGGAGTATGTATCAAAAAGGAAAAAAGTATAAGGGGCAGCCTCTACTTTCTTCTCTTCTCTCTTCCTTTGGAGTCTCTGGCCCAGGCTCCTGGGCGGTCTTATCTGTAGTTGACAGACGAGGCAGCAGAGGAAGCAATCTTGGCGGTGAGGGGCAGGCGGCTGCCCAGGCTGGCCACTAGATGGCACAAAAGAGAGAAAAATCCCAACAGCAGGGCTTTGAAAACTGAGCGCACGGGCAACTGTAGGCCAAAAAGGCAGCTCGGAACTTGTGATTTCAACACATTCAAATTTACTGCCTATAAGAATACTTTAAAATAATAAAAATTTTCTATCAAATTTAAACAAACTTAGAGTTTCATAATATTCAAGTTTTGGAAACAAGCCAAAACGGATCAACAGATGAAGTAAATCTCAAACTACTCCATGCCTATACTGGAAATGGAATCCAGGGCCTTCACACTGAGCTGCGATCCAACTGGGTGAGACACGATCTCCATTAGTCACCATGCTGCCAGGATGGCCTCCACCTTGCCATCCTCCGGCCTCAAAGGGCGCTGGGATTAGAAGAGCATGCCGCCATGCCCAGCTGGAAATCTAAACCACTGACAAGGGACCTCGCTACCTCAAAACGACACAGATGTCCGGATTATCTGACAAAAACCTTCACTCAGCTACGATAACTATATCAAGAAGTAAACATGAATACTGTTGAAACTAACAGAAAAACAAAGTTGCAGCAAAGAGATAGAACATATAAATAAGAAACAAATGAAAATTTTACTAAGCTCTTACTGCTCATTTTGGAAACAGGGTTTTGATACATAGTTCAGGGTGGCCTTGAACTTGTTATATGGATGCTTCAAACTTGTAATCCTACTGCCTCAGCCGTCTAAGCCAAATGGAAATTTTAGAAATGAAAAATATAATAATCAAAAACTTTAAATTCACTGAAAGGGTCAATAGATAAAAGAAAATGACACACAGAAAAATCAGCAAACAAAGACAGAACAACAGAAATTACTACCTAAAAAGAGGAAGAAAAAATATCAAGAAAGCAAAAGTGAGAACACAGTCCCTAGGATCTGTCAGACAGTAAGACAAGCTGGTCTTAATAGGGTGCGTCTGTCATCCCAGCATTTGGGCGCCTGATGCAGAAGGACTGCAGGTTTGATCCCAGCCTGAGCAACTCAGCAATTTAGCGAGAATTTGTCACAATATAAACAAATATAACCAAAAGGTCTAGGGATGTGGCTCATTGTGAAGGCTATGGGTTCAATCTGCAGGACAGGGAGAGGGAGTATCACAGGAATTGAGAATGAATGATGGAAAAACCATTTGGAGAAGAAAATGACTCTGAACTTCCTGCAGGGGACAAAAGATAAAAATCTGTCGGTCCCAGCAACCCTTGGACTCAGAACGTAGAGTGTTTGCCCAGCCCCATCAATACCGTGAAAAAAGATCGCAGGCTAGGGTGAGCATATAAAATGCCCATGTATTATATATTTCAAAAGGCTATGAGGAAAGGGTTTTACATATTCTCACCATAAAGAAATGATAAGTATTTAAAGAAATAGATCTATTTAGTCTAACCATTACACAATGTACATATATATTGAAATATCACATGGTGCTGCATTAATATATATGATTTTTAATGCCATTTTTGGGACACTGCTGGTATACAACCCAAGGCCCTTACACACTAACCAAACACTATGCCACTAAACTGTATCCCAACTCTTTTTTTTTGAGACAAGGTCTCGCATTGTAGTTCAGGCTGGCCCCAAACTCACTATGTAGCCCAGGCGAGCCTGGAACTCACAGCAATCTTCCTGCCTCTGCTTCCCCAGTGCTGGGATTACATGCGTGAGTCACCCTGCCTGGCACTGTTGTACGTGGTTACCAGGGATGAAACCCGAGTCCTTGAACCTGCAAGGCAGGCAATGGATCCATTGAGCTAAATCCCTGGCCCCCAACTCCTATATTTTTATATGTCAATTAAAATAAATAAAACATTCTAAACCAATAAAAGAAAATTTCAGTAAATCCCAATGGTATAAATATAAACCAACTTATGCTCAGATACATCATAACAAAACTGAAAGCCAAAAACTAAACATAAGGAAAAACTCGTACAAGCAGTCAGATTACACAGTTAGAGACAAATATTCAAATGATTCTGGACTATGGATTGCTCACCAGAAACTATGAGGACAAAAGGCAGGAGGAGAATATCTTTTAAGTAACTAACCGTTAGCGCAGAATTCCACATCCAGCAAAAATAAACCTCAAGATGAAGACTAAATAAGTCATAATCTCCAACGAAGCAGAATTAACAAAGTGTTGCCAAAAGACACGCCATTGAAAAATGCTAAAGGATTTTCACATGAAAACAAAATCCCTTGATCTAAACCTTGTACTTTGTACAAAAATACAGATCACATCTAAATGTAAAGCACAAACTATGAAAATCTCAGAATATAACATGAAAGAAAAAAATCTTTGTAACTTTGACTTGACAAATAGTTTAGATATGGTACCCAAAACAAAGTGTTTTAAAAAAAAATGTTTTCTGTTTTTTGGTTTTTTTTTTTTTTTAATACGGTACCAAGGATGGAACTCAGGACCTTGTGCTTGCAAGGCGGGTATGGTGCCACT
The DNA here is from genome assembly GCA_004026965.1 of Petromus typicus. NCBI lineage: Eukaryota > Metazoa > Chordata > Mammalia > Rodentia > Petromuridae > Petromus > Petromus typicus. The sequence continues at coordinate 2,861 of PVIR01037284.1, read as the reverse complement.
AAGCTACATCCCCAGTCCTCAAAAATTGGTAATTTAAATTTTACCAAAGTTAGGAACTTAAGCTCTCAAAGTGTTCAAAAACGAAAATATAAACAATAATTTAGGAGATTTTAATATATGTAAAATAAATAGTCTACTGAATTATGTTCAGAGGAAAAAGAGAACTCTCAGAATTCATCTGTAAGAGGCCAGATGTGGTGGCACACGCTCGTAACCCCAGCAGTCAAAAAACTGGGATCTCCTTGAGTTCGAGGCCAGGCTGGGCTACATAGTGAGTTCAAGGCAGCTTAACTACATAGTGAAATCCTATGTCAAAAACAAAAAAATCCAATTGATCTTTAAGAAGAATATAACCTAACAAAATTTGTTTTTAAAAATCTGAACCACTATTTTATCAAAACATACAGATAGTAAATAAGCACACACACACACACAAAGGACATCATTAGCCACTAGGAAATGCAAATTCAAAATACAAGGAGATAATATTACATATTTATTAAGATGGCTAAAATTTCTAAAAAAAAGAAAAGAGATACTGGGATGAAGAGCCAGAGCAAGTACTGGTCAGAATGCATAACGGGAGGACCACTGTGGGAAACAGCTCGACGGAGATTTTGTTCCATTTTTCAAAGGTGGTGCAGGTATTTACATTACCTGCATTCTCACCCACAGGTATTTCCCTTTGTGTGAACAAGCTGCAATATATCTGTACAGCAGAAAACTGCTGAGCAGCAAAATGGAATAAACTATTGATAATATAAGAAAAGTCAGGATGAATCTGTACGAAGAGTGCAGAAATGGATTACAGGGGCACAGGCACAAGGAGTTGGGGGAAGGTGGGTGATGAAAGCATTTCTGTTTTCACTGTGGTAATGGTTACATGGTTTAAGCAGATTGAAAACTAATGGAACTATACATTAAACATTAAAAAAAAAAAAAACAAGATATGGTGGCTATCAGGAAGAAGTCTGATACATTTATAGGAGCAATGCAAAATTGCTCCTACACAGAGGAATTTGGCAATATCTAATAAAACAACTATGTATTCTCTTTGACAAATGAATACCATTTCTGGGTATTTATTCTTTTGTTTTTCTCGGGTTTTTTTAAGGCTTCTTTGAGATAAGGTCTCACTTGTGACTCAGGCTAGCCTTGAACTCGCTGGGTACTCCCGGCTAGCCCTGAACTCCTGATGATCCTCCTACCTCAGCCCCTTGAGTACTGGGATTACGGACTTGAGCCATTACACTCAGGTCTGGGTATTTATTTCTACAGTAAACGACTCCCTGGGGAAGTAGCTCAGTGGGAGAACACAGACCCAGCATGCATAAAGCCCCGAGTTCGATGTCCTGTTTTAGAAAAAGGACAAAGACAAGGAGCTGGGCTGTTGGTTTTTTTAAATAAAGATAAACTTTCAGCAATATGAAAATACATATTAGAAAAAGAAAATATATACGCATTGTGTTGTAGCATCATCTGTGTTTCAAAAAAATTGGAAACTATTTAAATGCCCACATACAGGATAGTTACTGGCTGGCTATGACCCCACCACACATGCTACAGTATTATATAACTGTGTGAAAAGAATGAAGAGAACTTGTGCAGACTAAGGTAAAGCAGCTCGCAGAATACAAAAGAAATGAAAAACTACAAAGTACAAAACAACATTCATGCCATATATGTTTTGTGTGAGAAAGAAGAGAAAATATACATATATGTTCTTGTTTTCATAAAAAGAAGTAGACAAGACAAAAAAAGTAGATGTCTACCAAAGGTAGACAGTCAGGAGAAGAGAGAAGGGAAGGAGCCAGCTTCTTGAGTGTATCTTCTTTTATGGTTTTGGCTTTGGGAATGATGTTAATGTGCCACATTTAAAGAATAAATCTCTAAGTTTTAAGGAGTAGGTGGGAGAGTGAAATAAAATTTAATACAGTAGCAGGAATGAATGAACTCAATTCTGTTTGAAATCAATAAAATTACTGAGGGGAAGGAAAATCAATTTATCCAAGTAGAATTTTAAGCCGATAAATTGATCCATATTCTTTTTTTTTTTTTTTTTTGAGACAAGGTCTTGCTTTTGGAGTTCAGGTTGGTTTTGAGCTGAACTCACTATGTAACCCAGGTGAATCTGGAACTCACAGCAATCCTCCTGCCTCTGCCTCCTGAGTGCTGGGATTACAGGCATGAGCCACCACGCCCGGCACTGTAGTATGTAGTTATTAAGTGCTGGGATTACAGGCGTGAATCACCATGTCCAGCATTGTAGTATGTGGTTACTGGGGATCAAACTCAGGACTTTGCTCTTGCAATGCAGGTGCCGGAACCACTGAGCTAAATCCCTGGCCCTGATCTCATATTCTTGACACAAATCCTTAAAAACTTAAGGTTTTATTCATGTTAGGGGACTGCACAGCAGGTCATACTTATTTCAGGTGTCACCCTAGCAGAGACACGGAGGAAGGCATCATCTTGAACTCAGACCACCTCTTCTCTGAGCCAACTTACAGCGGAGGTGTGTCTAGCCACCATCACTCAGGACTCAACCTGCTGGAAATGACACCTGCCTCAATCCTCTTGGGAGGGAGGCTGCATCTCTTCAGGGAAGGTGTCATACGGGAAGGAACTGTTTCCTTTATTCTGAGTAAACAAGAGTTCTGGTTATTTCTAAATGTGTTCTTCTGAGGAAGTCTTTGGAGAATTTTTTGAGGCGGCAGGTGTGACGTGCACCAATTAAAAACCATTTCGCTAAGCAAAGATGTCCCCTGACCCTCATTACTGGAGGACAGGAAAGAAACAGGGCCTCCTTCTGGGCCTCCACTAGATTACAGTCCTCCCCTGCTGGCTGGCTGTCTGTACTC
>PVIR01037283.1:0-11870 GCA_004026965.1 Petromus typicus | reverse complement strand
TCTCTTGCTCCTGTTCTTTCTCCCTGTTTCTCTATTCTTCATTAAGTATACAAGCAAAAAATACTTGTTTATCATGATTTTTAAAACTTCATTAATTTTAAATACATTAAAGAGATTTATAAGTCAAAACTGTATATGCAGGGGCTGGGGATTTAACTCAGTGGTTCTGGCACCTGCCTTCTAAGTGGAAGGGCCTGAGTTCAATCCCTGGTAACCTTATACAACAATGCCAAGTGTGGTCAGCAATCAGTACCCATACCAAACTACCAAACTTCCAGGCTTGATGGCTCACATCTATAATTCCAGAACTTGGAAGGCAGAGGCAGGAGGATTTCTGAGTTCCAGGCTGAGTTCAGGACCAGCATGAACTACGAAGTGAGACCCTGTCTCAAAAAAAAGAAAAGAAAAAAAGAAAAAAAGCTCACTGTATATGCAGGATACACTTGGAATTAAATGTAAAAATATAATAATAATAATAATAAAAAATGTACCTGTAAGATTGCATTAAAATAATAAGCAAAAGATATAGATGCATATTGTCTGTGGTAAATAAGGTTACAGACTCTAAATAAGTATTGATTAACACGGGATGTTTTGAAGCTAAATCAAAATATAAGTGAACTAATAACACCTCATTTCTGAAATGAGAATATTTGTCATGGGAATGTATAAAGTAGTTTTTAATACGATGATTGGTTTTTTAGTTTATGTATTTGTAGATTTTCAAGATTTTCTGACTAGATTTTTCCTCTTTCACTTTATATACCATAGTCAAAATGAATAAGGAATCATGGACTAGTATAATTATGCATTTTCCCCCAGTATGTCTGTGAGTAAAATGCAATGAGAAACTTGTTACCAAAAGAACATAACAATTAATCAGTAAATTGTATCTCATGATGACTTCTATTTCCACAATGTAACCAGGCATTATGTAACTTAGGGCATTTGGAAATATTGATATTTTAATAAAATGAATAATATATAGGACCTATTTTCATAATTTTAATGATACATATTCTATTGTAAGACCCAACTTGACATAAAAACAGCCTTTTTCTTCTTTTTTTTAATCTTTATTGGTACATTAAATATACACATCATGATGGCACTCCATAATGGGGATTTGTACCAGTATAAGACACAACTTAATTCTCATTTTTCCCATAGCCCTACCCACCCTACCACCCCCCCCATATATATAAAATTTGTTTCCTTACTTTTTAGTTACAATCTCAACATTGTCCCCTTTCTCCTTGTTTTACAATCAGCATTTTCTATTTCACAATATATAACATACAATGCTAGGGCACATTTACATCTTCATTTTCTCATACCAGAGAAAAGATGCGATATGTACCTATCTGTGCCCTATTTATTACACTTATGAGGATATCCTCAAGGTATGTCCATTTAAGTAGAAATGATTCAAACTTATCATTTTTTATGGCAGAGTAGTACTCAATTCTTTAGAAGAACCACAGCTATTTTATCCAGTCTCCAGTTGATGGACACTAGGGTTGTTTCCAAGATGTAGCAATCACAAATTGGGCTTCTATACACATGAGTGCACATACGTCACTGTGATATGAGTCTTTTAATTCTTGTGTGTATACACCTGGCAGGGCAATGGCTGGGTCAAATGGGACCATCAATCCTAGCTTTTTGAGGATTCTCCAAACTGATCTCCACAGGGGTTGTACTAGTCTACAGTTCCACCAACAGTGGAGAAGGGTTCCTTCTTCTCCGCAGCCTCGCCAACATTTGCTGTTGGCTGATTCTGAAATGGCAGCCATTCTATGTGGAGTGAGATGAAATCTCAGTGTTGTTTCCATATGCATCTCTCGAATGACTAATGATGTTGAGCATTTCTTCATATGCTTCTTAGCTGCTCTTACTTCTTCCTCTGAAAAGTATCTGTTCATTTCAGATGCCCATTTTTGAATTGCGTCATTAAATTTGAGTGGGCTGATTTTTTGAGCTCTTTATATATTCTATATAGTAGCCCTTTATCGGAGTAACAGCTGGTAAAGATATTTTCCCACATTGTTGGTTGCCTGTTTGCACTGTTGGTGGTTTCCTTTGCTGTGCAGAAGCTTTTCAAAAGAATGAGGTCCCATTTGTTGATTTCCTGAGACAATTCCTGTGCTATAGAAGTTTTGTTCATGATGTCATTCCCTAAGCCAATGTCTCCAAGGGTTTTACCTAACCTGTTTTGCAGTAGGTTTAGAGTGTGTGTTTTAATATTTAGGTCTCTTATCCACTTTGATTTTAGCTTGGTACACGGTGAAAGAGTTAGATCTAGTTTTAGCCTTTGGCAAGTTAAAGCCCAATTTTTCCAGCACCATTTGTTAAAGAGGCTATCTTTCCTCCATTGAGGATTTTTGGCTCCTTTGTCAAAGATGAGGTAGCTCAGTGTATATGGAGTAGTATCTGGATCTTCTACTCTACTCCATTGATCCTTGGGTCTGTTACTTTGCCAGTACCACGCAGTTTTTATCACAGTGGCTTTATAGTATAGTTTCAGGTTTGAAGTTGTGATAGCCCCCACCATGTCACTGCTGCTTAGAATTGTTTTGGCTATTCTAGGTCTTTTGTGGTTCCAGATGAAAGTTTGAATTTTTTTCTCTACATCTGTGAAATATGCTGTTGGGATTTGAATTGCGATTGCGTTGAATGTGTAGAGTAGTTTTGGGAGTATAGCCATTTTGACAAGATTGGTTCTTCCTGCCCAGGAGCAAGGTATGTCTTTCCATTTTTTGATATCATCTTCTATCTCCTTTTTCAGAGTGCTATAGTTTTCCGAGTAGAGGTCTTTCACCTCCTTTGTTAGATTGATTCCTACATATTTTATTTTTTGGGATGCTATTGTGAAAGAGACTGACTCTCCAATTTGTCTCTCAGTGGGTCTACTGTTTGTGTACACGAAGGCTATTGATTTTTGAACATTGAGCATGTAACCAGCTACGTGGATAAAATTGGCGATTAGGTCCAGCAGTTTTTTAACTGAGTTTTTAGGATCCTCTAGATAGAGTATCATGTCATCAGCAAATAATGACAATTTAACTTCTTCTTTTCCAATCTTTATTCCTTTTATTTCTTTCACTTGCCTAATTGCTATGGCTAATATTTCCAGAACTATATTAAACAGAAGTGATGAGAGAGGACACCCTTGTCCTGTTCCCGATCTTAGTGTGAAAGGTTTCAATTTTTGAAGGTTTAGTATGATACTAGCTGAAGGTTTCTCTTAGATAGCTTTTATTAGTTTGAAATACAGACCATCCTTTCCAAACTTCTATAGAGTTATGAACATAAATGGGTGTTGTATTTTGTCAAACGCTTTTTCTGCATTAATTGAGATAACCATATGATTTTTGTCCTTAAGCCTGTTAATATAGTGTATAACATTGATTGATTTACTTATGTTGAACCATCCTTGCATCCCTGGGATGAATCCAACTTGGTCAGGGTGTATAATCTTTTTTATAATTGTCTGTATTCTGTTTGCCAGGAGCTTATTGAGGATTTTGGCATCGATATTCATTGGGGATACTGGCCTGTAGTTCTCTTTTTTTTTTGTTTCTGTCTTTCGCTGCTTTTGGAATCAGGGTAATGGTTGCTTCCAGGAATGAATTTAGGAGCACTGCTTCCTTTTCAATTTCAATGAAGAGTTTCAGAAGTAGAAGCACTAACTCTTCTTTAAAAGTTTTATAGAATTCAGCAGTAAAACCGTCAGGTCCAGCGCTTTTCTTTGTTGACAAGTTTTGAATTACATTTTCAATTTCACAGATTGTTATTGGGGCATTTAACATTTCTATATCTACTTATTTCAGCTTTTTGAGTTCATATGTGTCTATAAATCTGTCCATTTCTCCTACATTTTCCATTTTATTAAAGTATAAATTTTTAAAGTACGTGTTTATTATCCTCTGGACTTCCTCTGGGTCGGTGGTAATTTCTCCGTTCTCATTCCTAATAGCATAGATATGAGCCTTTTCCTTCCTTTCTTTAATGAGGTTGGCTAAGGGTCTATCAATTTTGTTTATCCTCTCAAAGAACCAACTTTTGGATTCATTGATTTTTTGAACTGTTCTCTTGGTTTCTATTGCATTAATTTTTGCCCTGATCCTTATAATTTCTTGCCTAGTGCGAGTTTTGGGTTTGTTTTGCTCCTCTGTTTCTAGTTGTTTGAGGTGCAGCATTAAGTTGTTTATTTGAGCTTGCTCCGTTTTCTGGATGTAGGCCTTCAGTCCTATGAATTTTCCTCATAGAACTGCTTTCATTGTGTCCCATAAATTTCTATATGTTGTACTGGGGTTATCGTTTAGTTGTAAGAACTGCTCAATTTCTTCTCTAATTTCTTCTGTGACCCATTGGTTGGTGAGCAGAATGTTGTTTAGTTTCCATGTGTTTGTGAAGATCCTAGGCTTTCCTTTGCTATTCAGCTGCAATTTCAGGGCACTATGGTCCGACAGTATACAAGGGATAACTTCAATCCCTTTATATTTGCTTAAACCTGTTCTATGAATGAGCACATGGTCTATTTTGGAGAATGATCCATGAGCAGCTGAGAAGAATGTATATTCTCTCTTTGTGGGATAAAATACTCTGTAGGCATCTATTAAGCCCATTTGCTGAAGAGTCTGGTTGAGCTCAAGGATTTCCTTAGTGACTTTTTGTCCAGTTGATCTCCCTGTTTGTGACAGTGGGGTATTGAGGGCCCCTACTATTACTGTATTGGAGTTTATCTGGTTTTTCAAGTGTGTTAATATTTGTTTTATATAGTTGGGTGCATTAGAATTGGAGCATAGAGATTTAAGATTGTGATTTCTGTTTCTTGGATATTTCCCTGAACTGAAAGATAGTGTCCATCTTTATCTCTCTTTATCAGCTTTGGCTTGAAGTCTATTTTGTCTGCAAATAAAATGGCCACTCCTGCTTTCTTGCTGTTTCCAGTCGCATGGAGTATTATTTTCCATCCCTCTACTTTTAGTCCATGGGTTTCTTTCTGAATTAGGTGTGTTTTTTGTATGCAGCAGATTGTAGGATCTTGTTTTTTGATCCACTCTGCCAGTCTGCATCTCTTAATTGGCGTGTTGAGTCCATTGACATTAATGGTTATGACTGATATAGGTAAATTTATTGCTGCCATGTTTTCCTGTTCTTGGCTGTGTTATTGTACTTCTGCCCTTTCTCCATGAGTTTTTTGTTTGGTCCCATGGGTTGACTCGATTAGGTCTCATGGATTTGTAACTTTCCTTATTTTTCTCCAAAATATTCTTTAAAATGTTTTGGAGCACAGGTTTCATATTTGTGAAATTTTTCAGGTGTTCTTTGTGATGAAAGTATCTTATTTCCCCATCAATTTTGAAGGATAGTTTGGCAGGATACATCAGTCTTGGTTGGAAGTTGTTTTCCTTTAGGGCTTGGAAGACTTCACTCCAGGCTCTTCTTGCATTGAGTGTTTGAGTTGAGAAGTCCGCTGTGATCCTGACAGTCTTCCTTTGGAATATAACTGTTTTATTTTCTCTGGCTGCTTTCAGTATTTCATTCTACTTTTGAATATCTGGGACTTTTATGATGATATGCCTAGGTGTCGATTTCTTCATGTGGCGTTTCTTCATGTGTGGCATTCTGTATGCTTCATATATTTGTATGTCCAATTCTTGACCTTTTTCTGTGAAGTTTTCTGCCATTATCTGTGTGAATAGCTTTTTGATGTCTTTAGCATTGTCTCCTGCTTCCTCAGTGACTCCAGTCAATCTTATGTTATTCTTCGTTGAATCATCTAGGAGCTGTTGGATTGCCTTTTCATTATCGCTTGCTTTTTTCCATAGATTATGCCTTTCCAGTTCATTGGTTGAGATCCTGTCTTCTAGGTCTGAAATTCAGTCTTCTGCCAAATTCATTCTATTGCACAAGCTTTCATTTTCTTTCTTAATTTCCTGGGCTTCTGCTTGTAGGTATTTGAACGGTTCCAGTGCTTTTGCTATCTTGGATTCTATCAACTCCATGATTTCCTCTTTAGCTTTATTAATCATCATGCTGACAGAGTCCTATATCTCTCCTTTCATCTCAGAAATCAGTTCTGATTTCCATTTTACTAGATCTGCTTTGGTTACCATTTCCGAGTGCCCTGGAGACTGGGCTTCACACTTCTGTATTTTCCTTGGAGGTGAGGATCTTTGTGTTTTAGAATTTGAGTGTTTCCTCATCTCTGACCTGCCCTGTTTTCTGGCGCTGTTTGTTCCAAGTCACTTTCCTCTTAATAGTTAAGAACCTTAAAATAGCAGTGTTTCCTGGGTTTTTCTTTGCAGTCTGTGTTGGGACCTAAAGAAAAACCCCTAGTTCTAGCACACCATATGAGGCATTCAATCAATACAGTCAGAACACCTTCTCCTGTCTGCTTTAGAGGCAGGGAGACTGTGGCTCCTGAAGTGCTACAATGGCACTGTCTGAGGTTGCAATGGGCCCACCTGCTTGGCAATACAGAGTCTCTGGGATCACTTGTGCATTATGCCTGGAGGCCAGTAGGCTGTAGGCCCTGTGCAGTTGCAATGTTAGGGGCTGTTGTTCCAACAGGCCCACCTACTCACCAATACAAGCTGACTGGATGTGCTCCTGGAGTTATTGTGGAGAATGTCAGACTCTGACCTGCTAACCTCAGTCCCTGGGCATTCTTCTGGTGTAGGCCTTGAGGCCAGTAACCTCTAATCCTGGTGCAGATTCAGTGACACAGACTCGGTGCCGCAGTCACCGCTTCCCTAGCCGCCCGCTGCCAAACTCAGTCCCTGGGTGCTCTTCCGGCATAGGCCTGGAGGCCAGTAAGCTCTAACCCTGGCGCAAATTCGGTGACACAGACTCATTGCCACAGTAGCCATTTCCCGAGCCACCCACTGCTAAACTCAGTCCCTGGGTGCTCTTCTGGAGTGGGCCTGGAGGCCAGTAAGTCCCAACCCTGGCACAGCTTCAGTGTCACAGTCGTCGTTTCCCGAGCCGCCCGCTGCTAACCTCAGTCCCTGGGCGCTCTTCCGGTTTGGGCCTGGAGGCCAGTAAGCTCCAAACCCGGCGCAGCTTCAGTGATGCAGACTCGGTGCCGCAGTCACCGCTTCCCAAATCGCCCGCTGCTAAACTCAGTCCCTCTGCACTCTTCCGGCGTGGGCCTGGAGGCCAGTAAACTCTAACCCCAGCACAGATTCGGTGACGCAGACTCGGTGCTGCTGTCGCCATTTCCTGAGCCGCCTGCAGCTAACCTCAGTCCCTGGGCCCTTTTCTGGTGTGGGCCTGGAGACAAGTAAACTCCAAACCTGGAGCAGATTCAGTGACGCAGACTTGGTGCCGCAGTCACCGCTTTCGAAGCAGTTACCGCTTCTCGAGCCGCCCGCTGCTAAACTCAGTACCTGGGCCAAAAATAGCCATTTTCTTAAAAGCCTCCACCTTATATCCTGTAACCTTCCTCTGAACCCAGAACTTGTCTCCTTGGGAACTGTCCAGCCAACAATTGTGCACAGCCACAGAGTGTGTAGTAACCTGTGATCTAATTATTGCTACTGGCTTCTGGTAATGACTTGCTTCTGCACTTAATAGAATGACCTAATTGCTCCAGAATAGAAACCACCTGGTAACAGGTTGAGGGGTAGTAGATTTTTCCCTTTAAATACTGTGCTCTAGTTTATCCATTTGCCTTCTTACACATGGAAGGATGGCCCTTAGCTGATTAATAAAGCTCTTGGTTGGAGTTTAAGATCATGTCCTGTCCTGAGAGATTGTCTCAGTGAGAGTTGGTCCCAACACTATTGCACATATTAAAGTCACATTGTGCTCAACTTCAAAATAATAAATCACCAAACTATGAATATCATTTACTCTTTTAAAAGAAAAAAATGTGATTTATAATATCTTGCATTGAATGTATGTGTAGGCCATTTTGTCAATCATCAAATTACTTACACTATTAAGAGCTATTTGGATCCAAAAAATCAGAAAATATGTAGTTTCGCTTTCCTTATTCAGTGAAACATTTGTATAATATCTAAATTATAGGCCATTTAAACACAAAGGATTTAGATGTTGATTGTCTGGTATTTTGAAGGTAAATATCTCACTCCCAAACTAACATGCTAAAGTTTTCAGAAAGATAGAATATAGAAGACTAGTTAATTTGGAAAAGAAATCCTACTAAGGACTGAAATATTTTGGACATGCCCCCATTTTTTAACTTTCTCAAACATTTAGATCAGAGATAGCAAATATGCCTTGCAAGCCAAAGAAACTCAGTGGAATTTTCTGAATAGAGTTTTACTGGAACATTGTTGTGCTTGTTCATTCAACTTACTACTGGTATCTAGTCTTTCTTTTTCACTACAATAGCAGAGTTGAATAGTGATAGACGTTCAGCCCTTAGAATCTAAGCAACTTACCATTTTGCCCCATTACAGAAAATCTTCCCTGACTCTCAATTTATAGGAACATGGGAATAGAGGCTTTATTTCTAGCAAATGATATTGCCCTGGGAATTTTTTTTAATGCTTATAACAGAAAAGCAGGCATTGTCCTTGTATTAACTGAATGTCATGTGACCAAGAATATTCTGCAGTTGGTCTGTAACTGTGTAGGCTCTTTCCACTTTGTCTCTGGGATAATCAGATGAACCTGTTCGTTAGCAATAACGCTGAGCCAGTTCTGGGCCTAGATTTCACTTTTCTGAGCTTTGCCCCTGGCATAAGAACAAATAAGATTAGTCTGAGAGACTGTATGCATCAGACCTGAGTACACACCTTAACTGTCTCAGACTTGCCTGTCCTCAGCTGATCTATCCTAATAGTCTATGCTTATATATGCTAGTACTGTTTATACCATTTGGAAATTTCTGAGTATATATGCTTATGTAGGCCAAGCTGAAGTCATTCATGGCTGGCCTAGGTCATCAGATAACCTACATCTGTATGAGAAATCATAAATGAACATCGTGTTATGCTGCTGAGCTTGGGAGTGTTGAGTTATACAGCAAATTTTATCTGCGCAGCATTGTTTATATGCCTATTTAGGGAAAAAAATTGAAATGGCATAATATGTTAAGAATCCACAACTGCAAAGTGCAGATTACAAGATTACTAACCAGGAATTAAATTCTAGACCTTTCTTTATGCTTATTGTTTCAGGATAAGAAAAACTATATATAAAATAATCAGGAGAGGAAACTTCTCCCTCTCACTATTTCTTTCTCAGGAAAGTAGCAGAAGGAGAATAGAAATCCCCCTGTTACAGCCTCACCTGTGAGACTCAGCCATGCCAGACTTGACAAGTGACAGCATTGTCAGACTGAGAGTCTGACTGATAAAGCAATATGTTCCATTCTTGCTAAAGTAATAAAACTCCTGAAATTGTCCATAAAGCTCAATAGCCAAAGGGGAATAAAGCATATGACCCCCAGGGATATGCAGCAGACATCCAAGAGAGGCACTGGCAGCAAATAAATTGTAAGGAGACATTTGGTGCTAAGAGAAGCTTTCTTTAGAGACATTCCAACAAATTTCATCCATATCTCAGGCAAAGGCACCTACATACATAGCCTTACTATAAAATAAAATATGTGAGACAAAGACTAAACAGTTCCTTAGTGTTTACAATTGTCAGGTCACATTTTCATTTCTTATGTTAAATTAATTATTTGCTTTGTAAGCTGAATGTAGTACTAGAGAACAAGGAGTCCTCAGAAATGGGAGTAAAACAAGTGGGACCTCCCTCACAAAAGCCTGTAACAACCTCCCCACTTTTAAGCAAAACTAAAGATGCTCCTACGGTTCCTTCCCAAGTGGAAAAGTAAACACTTGTGCATCAGAGTTTTCACTCTTTTGTGCGCTTGATTAGTTAATAATAACCTAGATTTTGTTTCACATGGAAGAACATCTTAGAAAAACACTGCTCAAGCTGGGGAAGGTCCCAACATGAGGAAACTTCCATCTGCTCCCAAGTGAATTGTGTGTGATTCCTTGTGAGTGACAAGGATTAAGCTGTGTCCACAGAGGAGCTATGAAGTCTTTAGAGGTTTTGGTCAATATTTCTTGGCAAAAATTGTCTCTGTACATAGAGCAAAATATTAATTTAAATTATTTCCAGTTAGGTTCTCTAAAAGAATAACATTAATAGAAAAAATATGTGCATGTAATTATCCAAAGGCATTTATTAGATCAGCTTACAAGATCACAGGCAAACTATAGCTACCACTATAGATCTACTATAGCTACCCCTGCACATGTGAGCCAGAGGAAACAGTAGCTGCTCAGTCCAAGAACTTGGAAGTATCAGAACTAGAGGGACCAAATGTGCAGAGCCAGTCTCCTGGGGAGGTGCTAGGGTGGCCCCATGAGGAGAGCTGATGAAACTGGAGGATTTTCTCTACACATGTTGACAAGAGTTAAAGATACACGCCTCACAGCAGAATGGGATTTCCAGTGTAGGTCAAGTTTCTCCTTTTCTTTCTTTTCTTGCATACTTCCAGTCTTTCATATAGTGCCACCTACAACCAGGATACAAAGTCGACTGGGTTAGCATGGCTTTGTGGCCATGAAATTTTGAACAAGATGAAAAGTTGTTTAAGATGTTTGATAGAAGTGATGTGTTCCTCTACATTTTGACAAATTTCACTGGCTATAATTGGACAATAAACTACAACCAGTGATGAGTGGAAGCTGAAAAGCCAGTATAGCCACACTCCACAGACCAGAGGAGGAATAGTGTGCATCCTTTCTTATGGGATTTCTTGCTGAGTAGTTCTTGAGTCAGTGGAAATCTGCAGCTTTCCAGAATATTTTATGTGTTATGAAAGTTCTTCTCTGTCATAAATGAAATCTCTTATTAATTTCTCCAGAGAAACTATGAACAAAGCTGTAAGCTATGGCTTGAAATTATTTCCAGGGTATTGTCTTTGATGATGAACAGTGTTACTATAAGGACAAGAATTAATCTCTCAATTTTATTTCTATCATAATCTGACTCTGTTGAAGAGATGTTTAGAAGCAAGAATATTTATATTTAAATGATTTATATTAAAGTGTATTATACTTACTTAGTTCTGGGGTTGAATTTTATTCTTTTTTTAATCATTATTGATACATTACATACACGCATCATGATTGCACTCCATAATGGGGATTTGTACCAGTATAAGACACAACTTAATTCTCATTTTTTCCCATAGCTCTACCTACCCTACTGCTCCCCCATATACATAAAATTTGTTTTCTTACTTTTTTGTTATAATCTCATTATATTTCCCCATTCATCCTATTTTACTTTGAGCATTTTCTATTTCACAATATATAACATACAATTCTAGGACTCATTTACATCTTTATTTTCTCATACCAGAGAAAAGATGCAATATGTACCTATCTGTGACCTATTTATTTCACTTATGAGGATATCCTCAAGGTATGTCCATTTAAGTATAAATGATTCAAACCTATAATTTTTTTTTTAATTATCTTTATTGGTACATTAAATATACACATCATGATTGCACTCCATAATGGGGATTTGTACCAGTATAAGACACAACTTAATTCTCATTTTTTCCCATAGCCCTACCCACCCTACCACCCCCCATATATATAAAATTTGTTTCCTTACTTTTTTGTTACAATCTCAACATTGTCCCCTTAAACCTATAATTTTTTTTTTTTTAAATTATCTTTATTGGTACATTAAATATACACATCATGATTGCACTCCATAATGGGGATTTGTACCAGTATAAGACACAACTTAATTCTCATTTTTTCCCATAGCCCCACCCACCCTACCACCCCCCCATATATATAAAATTTGTTTCCTTACTTTTTTGTTACAATCTCAACATTGTCCCCTTT
>PVIR01037282.1:0-15250 GCA_004026965.1 Petromus typicus | reverse complement strand
TGTCACAAAACAGGCTAGAAGTTAAGGGATGGGAACCCGAGACTGGGTTGAACATGCTGATCTCTCCTGCCTAAAAGGTAGATCCTTGAGGGAAAAGACTATGTCTTGTGCATCTTTGTGTACATAAGCTGTTAGCAGTTTATTTAGCATATAATAGTTGGCAAATTAATGTTTTTGGAATAAATTCAAGAATAATGAATGATCAATACATGTCTCCATTAGGAGGCCTGGATCTCAACTCTGTTAGTTACTACTACTATGGTTTATATATATATATATCCTCAGCAGGAGCACTGATATGTGAGACCTTTAAGATGGTTAGATCATGAAGTCATATGAATGAATTAATGCCGCTCTCATGGATGTGGGTTTGTAATGGTTGGAGTGGCTTCCTTCTAAAAAGGTAAGTCTGTACCCTTTGGCTCTCTCACTCTGTCTTTGATCTTCCATCACAGGATGTAACATTAAGAAGGTTCTGGTCAGTTGCCAGCTCTTCTTCTGTTCTCAGCCTCTAGAACTATGGGCCAACAAATTTCTGTTTTATAATTTTTTTTTAATCTCAGGTATTTTACTACATCAGAATGAAAGGAATTAAGGCATCTACAGTGTAGCTTTCAGATAAACTTGTGCAGGAGTCGGCACTAACCCCTGGCCCTCTGGTTCCAGACCGAGTGCAGACTCTGGTGAAGATAATGCGGGCAGAATCTTACGTGATCTTTGTCCTTCTAGGCACCTTGCCTTCACCCCATGTCCATCAGTCAGAGAGCCTCCCTTGGAGCCTCACTTTCCATTCCTTTCTTCTAATATGCAGAACTTGTCTTTGGCACAGAAAAATTGCTAAATTGAGTATTTTCTTCCCTCTTCTCCAGGGAAATTCTGTTTTCCCAAGTGATCTTCTATGAATATCTCTGTTTATTTCATTTTAAGAAGGAAAGAAAAGGTTATTAGATTTCCTCAGATGTTTCTGGATCACTGTCCTGGGGACAGTTTGATCTGCTCATTCTTAACATTTCAGCTGACAGCTGTGTATCATCTCTTTATACCATACTGTCCTCAATGGGGTGACTTAGGAGTAAGAATTAAAGTATATCTTCACCACGTGCCAGACGCTGCACATGTGAATACACTGAACCATCGCCATGACATTTTGAGTTACTTAGTAGTATATTTTTATGATAGATGAGTAAACAGAGGCTCAGAGATTAGACAGCCCTCCCACGGGACAAGAAACATAACTAGGATTCACCCCAGGACTATTTGAGTGCAAAGCCCAGATATTTCTAATAGTCTTAATATTAGTAAATTAAAGCGTTCTATGAAAAAGTCTTCCAGGTCTACTTCCTCTGGTTACATTTACAAGGCTGTGCCCAAAGGCTGTGATGGAAACACTAGAGACCATACCTAAAACAAGCCAGAGCAGCAGGCCCCCAGAAGCACAGATTTCCTTCCCCTTACCTCTCATCTGCTGCAGCCTCTTGATAGCATCCTTTTCTACTTCTGCCTCTACTTCCCTGCCATGCTAATATCTCCTTTGATTATCTTCTATAATTTCTTACAGTATCATCCAAGGTACAAGCAAACAAATTTCCTACATAACCAGTACAACAAATACTAATCTTCTACTAGAGAAGGATGCTTGTGTGCATGTAAAGTTCTTGCTACAATAGCACAGAGGGGGAAAATGGTGGCTTTGTCTAGTGTTGTGGGTATACCAACTACTGCATCCCTCCTGAAAGGAGCAGCTATCTATTTTGATCAAACTAAAGTCTATCAGCTAGGACTGCCACACTGAAACACTGATGGTACTGCATAGGTTTTAACAACATATATACTCTTCTGGAAACTGCAAGTCCAAGATCAAGATGAAAACAGAATTAGTGGGCCGGGGATTTAGCCCAGAGCCTGTCTTGCAAGCACAAGGGCCTGGGTTCGATCCTCAGTAACCACATAACATACAGGGTGTGGAGACTCATGCCCAGCAGCAACCAGTACCACATACCACAGTGCCAGGCGTGGTGGCTTATGCCTGTAATCCCAGCACTTGGGAGGCAGAGGCAGGAGGATTGCTGTGATGTGAATTTGAGGCTGAGCTCAGGGCCAGCCTGAACTACAAAAGTGAGACCCTGTTTCAAAAAACCTAAAAAAAAAAAAAGAAGACAGAATTAGTTTTGGGTTAGGCCTCTCTTTTTCACTTACCAATGGCTACTTTCTCCCTGGCTCTTCACATGGCCTCTGTCTCTCTCTTCTGATAGTATGGCTGACGTGTTGGAGTAGAGAGTTACTCCTATAACTTCAGTTACTTTCAGTTGCCTCTCTGAAGATCATCCCCAAATACAGTCACACTGAGGACTAAGGATTCAATTTATGATTTATGATGGGTAACATAAAGATGGTCCCCTATATAAACGTTTGCACTTAGCCAACAATGGATAGAAAATATGTTTTTAAATTGCATCCATATTGAGCAGGGCAGATTTATTTTTTGTTATTATTTCTTAAAAATACAACATGGTAACTATTGACCTGATATTTATTTTGCATGAGGTATTGTAAGAACTGTGATCTACAAAGACTGAAAATTTACAAGAGGATGTGCACAGGTCCATTGTCTACGAGGACTCTGATGTTTGCAGATCTTGCTGTCCTCACGATCATTTCCCCAGGGACACTGAGGGATGGCTGTGCTTAGCTCAGTGCTTGCTAAATGAAAATAAAATGTTGCCCTCTGAGTTTTTATGGACAAGCTAAATGAAGAGAATAATGAACTACAGCAATATTAAGAAATGAGAGATTGTACCACATTTCAAAGACTGAACTTTGAAATTATAAAATATTTCCTGTAACTTCTATAAATAGTAAGTAAATATTTCTTTCAAACAATCTGTGTATATCACACATTGTTTAAATTTATGATGCCTAAATTTCCTTAAGGTGAATAACATAAAAAATCTATATTGGAAGAATTATTGATTCTGAAAGAAATTTAATACTGACACTACTTGCTAAATTCATTTCCCAGCAAACATATTTAGACTGAGATTCACTACTGATACATGCAAAGAGGCAATTTCCACAGCTTCTTAATTAAAATGTTCTATCAAAAAGATTTTGGGCATAACAAATTTGCATTTCATTTTAATAACAGTTATTTTTTATGTTAGGGAGGAAAACAAAAAGCTAATTTCAAATATTTCACTTAAACTTCATATATTTAAGTTTAAAATAAATCTTTTTATGAGGATAGGTCTAAAGATGCCTATTTAAGGCTATATGTATAGCAAGGCTATATTTTAAACACAGAAACTTGACCTATGTCTCATAGACTGCTTAATGTTTGCAAACATTGTCTCTTCTCCTAGATGTTGTCATAGTGCATCTGCCTTCTATTTCTTGACTCCTTTCATTT
Organism: Petromus typicus; assembly: GCA_004026965.1. Lineage (NCBI taxonomy): Eukaryota > Metazoa > Chordata > Mammalia > Rodentia > Petromuridae > Petromus > Petromus typicus. Next base: position 11,844 of record PVIR01037282.1, on the reverse strand, counting down.
TTTCTTTTATTATCCAAGGAAAGTCAGATGTACCTTGTACCACTTTTTTACTGTCCTGGATATTGAACCCAAGGGTGCTTTCTACCCACCTACACCTCCCCACACACTTTTTGATACAAGGTTTCCCTAAGTTGTATTCAATTTATGGTCACCTTGCCTCAGTTTCCCAAATGGACATGTGGCACAGTGCCTGGATATTTAGCCTCATTTTACATGTATTCCTTGTCCTACCTCATTTCCGCTCTCCCTTTCTGTTGCTCTTTAACTCCCCTCTGACAGGCTGTGGTGCTCACTGAAATGTAACAGACTTCATTGGTCAGGATGGTCATCTTCCAATAGACCATACAAAAGCATATCAACTCTGGGGCTTACCATAGGGCCTTTCTGAATGGGGCCAAGTGCATCCTCTCCATAGGTCTCTATTTATGAGCAGAATGATGAATAAGCTTCCATTTCTGTCCCCTAAGCCTTTCCCTTTGCATAAATTTTCATGTGGAAATAATTTGGCCAATGCACACATGATTGAAAGCTGAAGTATTGTCTTGAAAGTGAAAGTCGTATTAATGTAAATAAATTTAAGTAGATCAAAAAGGGGTTATAAAAGAAATCTTTATTAGTCATTCACATACTGATTCTTCCTTTTTCTCTGCCCTCAAAGAAATGATAACTAAATATAGCTTGCTTCCAATAATTCAACCAGGATTATATCTTAAATAACAACAATGTCATAGTTATATTTGTGGGCTTACTAAGTAAAGAATTTTGCTGGCAAGGTTTTTCTCTGTATAATCTGAAATTTTGCTTCATATTCTTTCCTCAGAATACTGAGGACAAAAATGTTGTTGTGTTCTGTCCTGGGACAAAAAATCTTCTAAATCTTGGGACCCAATGTTGTCTTAGAACATTTTCTACTAACTTCAACCTAAAAACAATATCTTACTTGTCTAACTCATCAGGATTATAGTTTAGTGTTAACATGTTTAAGGGACTTGCTATCTGTGAGATATTATACTAAGTCCTTTGCATAAATTAACTTTAATCCTCATTATAACCCTAGGAAGTAAATGCTATTATTATACATGAGAAATCAAAGGTAAATTTAAACAACTATTAAATTCCAGAATTAATATTCAAACTTGGCTAGTCTGGTTCCATATTCAGAACTTTTAAATATATATGTTTTTACAGGCATACACTATTCTGATCCTTTTTCTGTTATTAAGACGGATTATCAGAGACTAAGGAGATGATAAAGAGCCACTTATTTTGACTCATTGTTCTGAAAGCTAGGAAGTCCAAGATTGGCAACTGCGTCCGGTGGGGCCTTGTGGCTGTTTCCACTCATGGAAGAAAATAGAAGAGCAGGCACGCATGCGCAGAAAAGAGAAAACAGTAGAGACAGCCTGGCTTTCCAACAGCCCGCCCTCTCAGTGTCCAACCTTATCTCTTGCAAAAGGCATGAATCCATCATCAAATTTAATCACCTCTTAAAAGCCCTCTCAGCACTGCAACAATGGTAATTCAATTTCACCCTGAACTTCAGAAGGGACAAACCATATTCAAATTACAGGATGAATACACATTACAAAGAAATAGGTGGATAGATGAAGCCTGGAAATTATTATAAATGTTTTAAGAAGGAAAAGGATTTCATTCTGAGCAGGACTTCTACCTTCAAAGATAGATTTATTCAAAGGACCAGAGCTTCTACATGCTTTTTGTTTATACATATAAAACATAATTAGAAATTTTAAATGTACAATTTATTCCCCTTATTTTTGGTGAAATATCAAAAGAGACCGGGAGAAAGAATTTTGTCAAGGTTTGAAGACAAAAATTCTTATCATGGATAGAAACATAAACATACAAGAAAAGTTTTGAAAATCTTTAGCTATCCTTGTTCTTTTGGGATAACGGAAATGTGGACCAGGAAGATGAGGCAAACGAAGTCACACTGCAGACTCCTGGCAGGTTTGAGAGAACACTTTCACTTTTATTAGGCAATACACACACTTATAAAGCAAATGGCAGAAGGGTAACCATATGGGTCGGTGGCAGATTGGTCGAAGCATGCAGAGAGGCGGGCAGTTGTATGGGTCACCTATGGATTGGTTGCGTGGTTTTGACCGAGGCAGGAGTCATGACAAAGCAGGCAAGGCTGAACTGCAGACGCCTTAGGCGAGTTTTTATGCACCAAGGCGAGTGTGCTCACGCTTCTATTATTCACTCCGTGTGCTAGGAAACATATGTGAGGCATACTTGACCCAGTGTGAATTTTACCTTCATTTTGCCTTTTTAATTTAATTATGAAAACTTTCCAGTGCATAGTTGCATGAAAACCAAACAATATATATCAGGTAGAAGGTTTCTGTATCTATAACTTACTTTATTCTAATCTGAGATAAGTGTACTATATATTAAGGTTGCAAATCAGTTTGAGAGAATTTTAAACTTTACTGATAATTAAAAGGACTGTTAGGAAGTTGGTCAAAGATGTGGATTATTACTACAATTTTCCCTTCAGGAAATGGCTTTTTAGAAAAGGATTTTAAATCAGTCCTTCCAGGCACAACATTCACATCTTTCAGAACCTTTAGATTTGTTATGTATGATCTACATTCAGAACAGCCCAATACCCTAGAAATATCTTTTTTTTTTTTTTTTTTTTTAGGTTTTTTTTTGAGACAGGGTCTCGCTTTGTGGTTCAGGCTGGCCCTGAGCTCAGCCTCCAACTCACATCACAATCCTCCTGCCTCTGCCTCCCGAGTGCTGGGATTACAGGCGTGAGCCACCACGCCCGGCACTGTGGTATCTGGTACTGGTTGCTACTGGGTGTGGGTCTCCACACCCAGTATTGTTATGTGGTTACCGGGGAATCGAACCCGGGCCCTTGCACTTGCAAGACAGGCGCCGGAACCACTGAGCTAACTCCCCAGCCCCCTAGAAATATCTTTTTTACTCCCAGATTTCTTCTATCCACCTTTAGTTCCATTGCCTGATCACAATCCTAAAGTCAGGCACCACATTGAAATTACCTTGAGTGACCCAAAATTAGTGTAACAATACACAGTAGACAATCAATACATGTTTGTTAAGTATATTTTGCCTTTCAGTGCCTTCATTTTAAATTTCTCATTTGCCCAGATGAATTCTTGAGGAATTTTATTGTATATTAACTTGAAATCAGCATTTCACCCTGAAAATTTCAGGATCAAATGTTGAATATTTGAATTGAAATATTGAATATTTCTCCGTGTTCCTCCATATCATTTCTAGCAATAAAACATAAATTATGTCCTGTATAAATCCCAGGAGCTTCTGCATCAAAGAATCTCTCTGAAGTTATATTTGTTTATCTCTTATCTTTTGTCTTATTTCTAAAATATGTCTTTTAAAAAGAAGTCAAGAGCAAATATAAAGAACTTTCATTGTACAACCTTGGAAAAGGCTCATCATGCATTTAAAAACCTCTATCTGTCCAGTCCTTCTTGTTCATATATTAATCTATTCTTTTCCTCATACCATTCTAGTGGATTAAGCTGTCACCATTTCTGCTTAAATCATTTTTCTTTGTTTTGCTTTCGTGTTAGAGGAGCTGTAAGCTCACCTACAATTCTACTGAAGCTAAAGAGGTCTTCTGCAACATTTCTGAAGACAACATTAGAGATTCCCACTGGCCTATGGTGGAAAAGTTTTCTAGTTGATCTAAGTCCTCAGTTTCACATTGTGTATCTTCCAACCTAGAGAGGCATCTACTAGCTTGGCCTCGTTATGTATACTGAGTTCAAAAATCAGGCCTTCAATGTGGTATCCATGTAACCAATTTTTGATATAATCACTTATTAGCCCACTTCTTTGAAAGACAATTTTGTAACAAGAGTATATCCCAAATTGTCCTTAGTAGAGAGAAAATAGTATATTAACCCCTACTCACCACCTTTCCCCTGAAACTTACTTCCTTGATTGTCTAGCCACAGTGTTAACCAGTGATTATCAACGATTTTTTTTTTTTTTTTTTTAGGTTTTTTGAGACAGGGTCTCGCTTTGTGGTTCAGGCTGGCCTTGAGCTCAGCCTCCAACTCACATCACAGCAATCCTCCTGCCTCTGCCTCCCGAGTGCTGGGATTACAGGCGTGAGCCACCACGCCCGGCACTGTGGTATCTGGTACTGGTTTCTGCTGGGCATGAGTCTCCACACCCAGTATGGTATGTGGTTACCAGGGAATCGAACCCGGGCTCTTGCGCTTGCAAGAACCACTGAGCTAAGAAGGAGAACTGAGCTAACTCCCCGGCCCCATCAACGATTTTTAAAAAACTTTTTGTTTTGTAATTCACAAATTCCTTAAGATGTTAATTCATTTGTTTTTACTCATTGTCTTTCTTGTCTTAGATACAGCTTACTTCAAGAACCCTCTCCCTTCAAGAAGAACATCTTTGAATTTTCCCAGGGATTTCTCGCCTTGATCTTTGATAATCACTTATCTGAGTTTTCAATGTTGTATTTTTAAGAAATTATTAAAATGGTTTAAATTTAGTCTTAAAAATATCTTCTACATTTTAATTTAAATGATGCTAAGAAGTTCCAGTGTCCATGGTAGCAGAAGGATATTCTATTGCTCCCTTCTCAAAGCTGTCCATGTCTTCATCCCTGGAACCTATAAGCCTGTTAGGTGACATGGCAAAATTAAGGTTGCAGATGGGATAAAGTTTCCTCGTAATCTTGCCCTAAGTGAGTGTTATAGTTTGTATCTGGATGGCCTGCTACATCCTTATGCACTATAGATGGAAATCTAGGGGGGTAGTTGGATCATGGATATTACTGTGATTAACTATGTGTGGTACTGGATTACCCAATGGTTGACTTATCATAGTTTTGGCTATGGATAGTGGAAAAGCACCATAGAAGGATGTGGCCACTCCAACAGGCTTGAGGCCTGAATCATATAAAAGTCCAGAAGGTTCTCTGCCTCACTGCCTCCTTCCTGCCACACTATGGACTGTTTCTAATCTGCTGTGCCTCTCTACTATGCCATCCTATCTTGGATTCAGCTGACAGTGGACTGAAACCTCTACAAAGTGTGAACTAAAATGAACTTTTCCTTCTTTAACTTTAAGTGTTGGGTATTATGTCTCAATAATGAGAAAAGAAGCTAACATAGTAAAAATATTGGCCTGTAACATTTGGGGGGGGGGTCTAATGTAATTGCAAGATTCCTAGGAAGTAAAAGAGGAAAACAGAAGATGATAATAGGAAGTTAGCTCTAGTGTAGAACAACAGACATGCAATGAAGCTGGGTTTAAAAGTGGAAGAAGGAAAAGTCAATGGATTTTGAAAACTTCTAGAACCCCAAACAGGCAGAGAACTAGATTCTCTTCAAAGCCTTCAGAAAGAAAAATAGCTCTCTTGACTCATTTTAGCCAAGTGAGACTAGTGAGGCATATTTCTGATCTGCAAGTTTCTTAGATAAGATATTTGCATTATTTAAGTCAGTAAGTTTATAGCAAGTTGTAACAGCAGCAACAGAACAATAATACAATAATTAATATAATTAATTACTACATTATTACTAATACAGTATTGTAATTAATGCTACAGCCCTACCACCCAATACAGTTCTGTGATCAGAGAATTAAGTGAATATTATCACTTTGTAAAAATTCTTTAGTGCTCCCATTGTGTCTCTTAAGTTAGAATAAGTTATTTTAAATTTTCCAATCCCTGATTTGTTGCTCCTTTCAAGGTACAGTAAGAATGATAGCAGTTCAGAATCACAATTATCACATGAGTTAAATGAGGCTGTCTCTGTGTATAAAGATGGAGAACATTTTATTTTGCTGACTGACAGGCCTGCTTTGTTTTGGTAATGCATTTATAAGGAAGGCAATAGGGAATAAAGTCAATAAGTAGGAGGTAAAGAGAGAAATAGATAAATGGAGAGAGAGGGGGAAGGAGAGAAAGAGACAGAGAGAAAGAGAAGGAAAGAGAGACAGAGAAGGAAAAAGAGAGGGTATTATAAGCTTTATAAACAAACCAGCCTCACTAAAATTTACACAAACTCTAGATGCTTGATGAAGCTGGCTGTCATGGTAAGTAGGATCATTTCTGTGTCTTTCTTGATGTAGAATGTTTGGGGAAATCAAAGACAGTGCACATAGCACTCTGGGCAGCTGGGCCATTGAGATCTTTCAAAGTATCTAAAATTTTGGGAGGATATTGACTATGCTGGAGCTATGGAATTTAAAATGGGCAGGATTATCAAATTGATTCCACATGGAGTTTGATCAGCAGGCATAGCACAAAGGACATGTGAAATTCTTCCTACAGCATTGGCCCAGATTTTATTGTTATCTTGTGCATTGCTGCACACCTCTGCTCATCTGTGTGTCTATGCAAAGTGCACCTCCTTTGGTCAACTTTCTGGCCTCACAACCAACATATTTCATTTTCCAGTAAATGTTACAGACTCAGTAACAGGAAGGGATCATATATAAAACTCTTTTGTGTATGTAAAGTCTGCTTTTGTACTTTCATATTCACTTTGGATGATGAAAGTCCCTATTATCACAAATGGACCAAGCTAGAGCTTTTGAAAGATAATGAACTTCATTCCATTGACACAAAGCCAAGAGGAGAAGGTCCTAGGAGATCAAACTCTGGAACCTGGACAGACTGAACAGTTTCTGTCTCTGAAGCCACAGCACGGCTCTAATGATTGGGAGAGCAGCTGCTGAGCTGCTTAATGGCCACAGCAGGCTGGGCTTGCCCGGAGCACCCGATCCTCCCTCCAGCCTCTAATGAACAGCGCTGCAGGCAGGCCTGCTGATTCATCCAGCTCCAGCCTTGTTCGAATGTCAACCAAAGCTGAGCTGCTCAAATCCCTTGAGAAAACAGGCAGGTTGGAGCCAGAAATAAATACAAGAGGAAAAGGTTAGTGTGCATACATCGACTCTTCTCCTTCCTCTCAGTAGAACTGGCTAAGCTCTTCCTTGTATACATGTCATTCAAAAGAGATGTACAGAATTTCATGTTTTTTAGCTTCTGGTGAGATCATTTCTTGTTAAATGCATAAGAAACTGAAAACATTATAAATGGAAAATGCATTTATTACACCTAACCTGTTTTAATACATCATCATAGCATAGCCTAGCTGATTTGAAGTTCCAAACAGATTAACCTACAGTTAGATGAAATTACCTGACAGGAGCTATATTTTATAATCAAATCTTGATGAGTTCACATAATTTATTGGATGCTACAGTAAGAGAAAAACAGAATAGTAAACAGAAAAGTAAAAACTCCTAAATAAATTACCTTAAATTGGGGACCATCTCTACAAGAAATCAACTCAAATAAAAGACCTAGAGTTGCATCTAGGTGTTGCGTTGCCTATAATAGCACTAGTCATGGGTAGAGGTGCCTGGCTATCAGACATTGTCACTATACCTTGCTGTCTGTCCCTTTCTCAGGTTTTCTTATGCTTGACTTGTTTTCAGATATTGAGCAGTGTAAATCCTTATCGCAAAACAGGGCACTGCTACTGTATGAAAACTCCTCTCCAGGATGGCTATTTTCGTTGACATTCTACAGTTCCCTATACAACCACGAGTGAAGACTCTGAGGCTGACTCTGGTCCATCTGCCTGGGTGCATCATAGCTTTCATTCCATCTGCTGGAGTTACAGATTAAGTCCCAGAAACTGATTCTAGTTATTTACAGTATAAAAGAAATGTTTCAGGAGTTTAGCAGGTTGAGTGGGGTATAGCTTACCATAGAGAATGTGCTTAATGTGCTTGAGGTTCTAAGTCCAATCTCAGCATGAAAGAAAAGTTTACCAAGTGCTGCATAAAATTTTTAGGAATAATAGGCAATCTGGAGCATGATACGCTATGAAGTTGTCCTAACCAAGAACACCACCCAGGTGGAGACTTTCTACAGAAGGATTTGATCAACTAAGGTTGCCATTTCTTCTCCTTCTTTCTTTGTTTCTTTCTTTCTTTGTTTCTTTCTTTCTTTCTTTCTTCCTTCCTTCCTTCTTTCTTCTTTCTTCTTCTTCTTTTTTTTTTTTTTTTTTTTTTTTTTTTTTTGTAGCTGGAATTGAACTCAAGACCTTGTGCTTGCCAAGTAGGTGCTGTGCTACTGAGCTAAATCTTCAGCCCACTGTTCTTGTACTAATGGAAAACGGATTGTTTACTCCAAGTCAGGAGCCTTGGTGCTATCCAGGGAAATTACTGTAATGCTCATTGCAGTGGAATAGGTTAATGGACAAAAGGACTCCAGTTGTCTAATCCTGGCCCTGGTTCTGAGTGCAGAGGAAGCTCAAGCCAATAAGTATGAGATGGTTTTAAAAAATGTACACAATTCGTGTGGAAAGTGAAGAATGTGAGTACTGGTATGGTGAAAACAATGCTGACATGACTTGGAGAACTGGCAGACACTTAGAAACTTTTAATGGGAAAAGATGACATTGCTAGTGGCAAAGGACTAAGGAAGTAAGAAAATGTGAACATTTTTCTACCTGTCTCAGAACTTTGGCATGTGAGTTCTATCCTGGTTGCTAAACAAAAGAGAATGATTAAGATGTTTCTTATGCACAGGAAAAAAGGAAACTAAAATAAAAATTAAGCCTGTTAAAGAAAAATGAAAGAAAATTATTATTTATCTGCTTATTAGACTTTATAAACAGAATAAAAAGTACTCATTAAGTTATGGAGATTTGAAAAGTAACTGCTACAAAGTGGGTTCATGAAATAAAAGGCAATAGTTCTATCCACCCCTTTACTAAGAAAGGGAAGGTGCACAATCTGTGCAGTGCACTTGCTACTGGGACCTGTGGGCAGTTCAAAACAAGGAGAATGGAGTGGCTTCTCACCTGACCTGCGAGGTGCAGCCAACTCTCATCTGGGAAGAGGGCTCGACTGGTACTGATGCTGCTCTGGTGTTAAACTGCAGACAGGGCAACCAAAGCACTTCATCAAACCAGAGTCGTGAATTAACCTTTACAAAATGAACAGCTTTTTCGGTCCTGAATAAAAATCCCAGTGAAGCAGGCCAGGTAAATGCTGGGATCATGCTTTAAATCTGTGTGAGATGGTGACCTTTGAATTCTAATTGCTTGGGGCTATCTTAATACGATGTTTGGCATTTTTTAACCTTGCACATGACACAATAAATTTCTATGAAAAAAATGTTGAGGCTACTGAGCTCCCTTCCAAATATCTAGGCAGCTTCTAGTACCATATCACCAAAGTGAAGTGTGCACTCTGGCTGTGCGGAGTTCTAATTTGTGAAGGGGCTATACTACATAAACAGCTCAGTCAAAGAACATTTATTACCATTGCTTTATGCAAAAGACCAGAGTTACACCCTACGGTGATAAATTGACTAGTCTTTCTCTGTCAACATTCATAGCCAAAACAGAGGATGAAGGACAATGAGCTCTATTAGAGGGAGCAATCAAAATTTCTAGGAGCAAAGACTGACTGTCATACTGAGAACTACTGAGGTCTTACCTTGCTTGACTCACTTTCCTCCTTTCTTAAATAAAATGGGAATAGCTATCCAAAGCACCACATAGGATTGCCTGTGTGCAACAAACTGCCTTGAGCTTGTTGAAATGGTTTCAGTATTAGCTACACACAAAGAAACTTAGATTAACTTAGAATTTGTGGTTTAGCACAATGTGCACAAATGTGATACTCAGCTTGGTATCTTAGCATATTGTCTGAATCTCATTTTTCTCGATTATAGAACAAGAATAATAATCCCTGCACAATAGAGCTGTCAGTTAATATTAAAAGTATACGATGAGCCTAGTTCACAGACCTCCGTTTACTGAATAAATGAATAAATATCCTGGGTTGACCCCATACTATTTTTCTGTTGTATTGGAGGTGTTTCTTGTAATGCATAATCATGTGCTTATGGGTTTCCTGAGGCAAAAAACAAAATTCTCAGGCAAAGGCTATGCAATAAGCAAGACAAGTCAGAGTCACACTAAAGGCTGGCCCTGTAGGGGATGGGCCGATGAACCACTCTTGCCCTCTTAATGGTATCTGGCTTGTATTTTAGTGGCATAGTTAACAGTGGAAAAGCACTTTCAATTTTAAAGCCTTTGGGAAGTAGTGGGATCTCTACTTAATTCATCTATTCGCTTAATTCATTTATTCATTCACACTTTTATTCATTATTCATTTTAAAAATTTACTTCAAGCTTTGGTCTCTTATGTGAAGAACATTCTCTTTACATCCACTGGGAGACTATGAGAATAAAAAAAAATTAAGCTGACAACTAGAACAAGCCAGTTAATTTACAAAATCAGAGCTTTTTAAATATCACCAGATGGCTGAGTATGCAAAAAAAGAAAGAAAGATAAAAGAGGAAGAAAAAACTCAAATCAACTAATTCCACAAAGTGGCAAACTTCCTGTTGGAGAAGAGATATAGGACTGTTTTTCCTGTTGGCTGCTTGATCAAAAGAAGAAGAAGGGGATACAGAGAAGCTAGCTCAATTTTAGCAAATTTTTAATGGTCACATGTGGACCAATACAAAGATAAAAATTCCAAAAAGTTTCTGCATTAATATTTACACATAGCACAAATTATCTCATTGGCCCTCGCTAATTGGATGTGAATACTGTGTGGGCAGGATACTGCAAAACTAATGAAATCTTCAGAGTATTTACTCTTGGACCAGCCCCCCCCCCCCAAGTACAGTGGAATAGCCTTTGAAAAGAAAGAGGAAAACAAGGTGAGGACATAGAGAAAGCTATGGAGAAAAGAGTTACCAGTAACACAAAGAGCTGATTGTGGGCGGGAGCTGAGGGAGTGGTCATCAGAGGCTTTGCCAGTGCTCTGCCACCAGACCTGTATGAAGGAAAGCACTGATCTTGCTCCAGAATTGTTGAGGTCCTGGTGAGCTGTGTTCAACTAAAGCAGCCACAATGTACTTATCAAATTCAATCTTATATTAAATTGACTTACCACAGCCCATTCTTAATGCAAGCTAATAACCTCTAAACACATTCCCTTCTGTTTTCTAGAATAAGTATTATTCCTGATTTTTACTTTCTATATGAATCACTTATACAATAGAATATAAGACACACAGGAATAAGACAATCCAGATGGTAATGAGAAGGAAAAAATGATCAATGGGAATGGAATCAAGATTACCAACATGTTGTAATTATCAAATAAGGTCTTTAAACTAACAATGTGCAATGTGTAACATGCTGATCAGGGAAAATATTAGCAAAGTGCAAGTATTAAATTAAAACATAAGTGAAAATGTTTCAAAAATATAAATGTAGAATTTGTTTAATGGGCTAACAATACATTGGCCTAGCAAAGGTCAGTTTTAGTAACTGCAGAGATGGGTGAATGAAAACTATGCTTTCTGACTCACATAGATTTTTAAGAAAAATAAAGAAAACAGGACAGTGTCTGAGGTATGTGGGACAGTATCCAAATGTCTAACATATGTGTAATTTGAGTTCCAGATGCAGGTTAGGAAGATAATGTAGTGAAAATAATTTTGAAGAGGTAATGATCATTTTCCAAACTGACAAAACATAAATTCATGTATATAAATCCAGCTAACTCAGAAGTATGAAAAATATAAAGAAAACCACACCTTGATGTATTGTAGTTAGAAATGATATTTAAAAGTCAAGCTATAACTTTTGTGTTGGAAATAAGCTTAAGTTTTCCAATAACAGGTGATGGAATATTATTCAATCTTAAAAAGAATAAAGACTTGTTATTTGAAAGAACATGGATAAACTTGGAGGGTATTATTCTAGGAAATAACTCAGCCACAGAAAGATAAATGACTGGGGCCGGGG
>PVIR01037280.1:0-15238 GCA_004026965.1 Petromus typicus | reverse complement strand
GTGTCTCACTTTGTGGTTCAGGCTGGCCCTGAGCTCAGCCTCAAACTCACATCGCAGTAGTCCTCCTGCCTCTGCCTCCCGAGTGCTGGGATTACAGGTGTGAGCCACCACGCCCGGCACTGTGGTATGTGGTACTGGTTGCTGCTGGGTGTGAGTCTCCACACCCAGTATTGTTATGTGGTTACCGGGGAATCGAACCGGGCCCTTGCGCTTGCAAGACAGGCGCCAGAACCACTGAGCTAACTCCCCGGCCCATCCAGAGACTTTTCTAGGTGGGTCAAGGTCTTGGCCCTCCACCCTCGAGATTGGAGTCTATTTAGACTATCAATCACTGCTATTCATCTAAACTGGGTGGTAATCTTGACTCTGAGTGAAGGTCTCCTTGACTGCCCTCCTCTTGGGCTTTTCAAGGGCAGGTCCTAATCTATCTACTTATCACATGTCTGTGTAACCACCTTTTCTACCCATAATAATTGGACCTATTTCTATCTCTAGGAAAAAGAGACTAAGAATAAAATGACTCACTTGTAATGCCAACACTTGAGAGGCTGAGGCAGGATGTCCTTGAGGCTAACATGAACTACACAGCAAGCTCGGGGGCAACCTGAACTAGACAGTGAGTTGAAACCAGCCTGAACTACAGACTAAGACCCTGCCTCCAAAAAACCATAAATAAATAAATAATAGGTAGGAGAGTGCTTTGAAAAAGAGAATCTTACAAAGGAACAATTCATCCTCACTCTAGAGGTTCTACAATCTGCCCATTCCTCCTTAGGGCCTTTGAACTAAGTCTCCAACCCTTTCACTTTACAAAATTGAGACGTATTTAGTAAATTACAATTTACTGAGGGTGGGTTTAAATTTCCAGTGAGATTCTAGGTATGCGTTACCACACCTGGCTTTTGCCGGGTTCTCTTCACTAACTGTGGCGAGGCCATTCTCTCAGCATTCTAAACCCAAATTAAAATTTGTACATCCAGATTTAATTGATTAAAGTCTCTGAAAGATCTTTTCCAGCTCCGGAACTTGTGCAGTGAACATGAGTGCTTATTATGTACTGTCACAGACATAAAAATGAGAAAAATCCAGCAAGGATGATAAAACTCAGCAAGCAATCACAATGAAATATAGTTTATAAAGTTATTGAGATGCATTATTCTGGATATTCACTTTGTTATCAGGCAATAAATACCGACTGATCACTATAACACTGTAAAGCACTGTTCAGAGATTCTGAGAAAAAGAAAAAAATTGTTTTATAAAACCTAGCAAAAATAAAAACTAACAATCTAATGTGAATGATAGTATGAGTCATGTTAAAATTTGTTCTTCCAGACCTCGTGTTTGGATTCAGCTGTTGAATTACTGCATCTTTGACAAGTTCTTTGGCTTCAGTGAGTCTCAACTTTCTCCCTTGTAAAAAGGGTTTAAAATACAGCACCTACTCATTAGCGTTATTATGAGATTCCGACGAAATATTCTGTTAAAGAACAGTTCCTGGAAGTGTTTGATAAATGTTTTGCGAGCAGTTGGGGGAAGATAAGGGAATTTTATCCACTTAGGGTTCACTTAAGAGCAGTCGTACTTTCTTCCTTTCCAAGGAAAGCGTCTGTAGTCCTTGTTTAGTTCTCACTCGTTCACTATGGCCAAAATATAGGGTTGCTGAACCGAATAAATGAAAAACAAAAACGCCCCACTTTATTAAAAATATGTAGTATTTATATTTAGTATTTAAACGTAGACTGCTAGGGAAAACATTCTGATGTTTTTTGTTTTTAAATTGCGACAGGGTGTGGCAATGTAGTTCAGGTTGGCCCTGAACTCATTTATGTAGTCCAGGCTATCCACCAACTAACTCAAGGCTGTCCTCCTGCCTCAGCCTCCTCAGTGCTCCCGTTACAGGCGAGTGCTGGGATTACCGGGGTGTTCCACAACGCCCGGTTACAACGTTCTTTTAAATCTTTTTTTTTTTTTTTTTTCCTCGCTGGAGTTAAAGCGCATAGTTCTCCAAGGCCAGCAGCTGAGCAGGCTGATACCGAGGCGCTGATACTGCCTAATTTCTCCTCTGGCTTCTTCTATCTTCCCCTAGCGGAGACGTCTGGATCACAGAGCCGCCCAGCCAAGAGCGGAGTCCGGAAGAGGCGAGAGCGGAGAGGCGGGGCCGAAACCGAACTTCATTGTTCGCGGGACCGACTCTTCCCGAAAGAGCCCGTTAGCAGCGCCTGCGCAGTACTCGCTCTTTGTGCCAGGCTGCAGCAAGCTGCTTGTTTGTGTCTCTCCCCGAGGCCACGGAGGTGGAGCCAGAGGGGCGTGGCTTTCCTGGTCGCACTCGGATTGGGCTTTCGTAGGAAGGTGGGTGGCCTTGGGGCGGAGCCTCTGATAACAACACTCAGAACCCGGACCTGGGCTATTTGTTGCTGCGCCGCCTCTGCCCGAGTCATGTTCCGCGCTCCTCCGTGGCTCTCAGCAGTAACCGTCGCCGCCAGGTGATCACGGGTTTCACTTCCTCCTCTTCGCCCTGCCGAGCTTCTCGACTCCTAGCGCTATGACTGTCGTTTCTGTCCCGCAGCGGGAGCCGCTCGTCTTGAGCGGTCGTCTTGCGCCGCTTGGCTTTTCTGCTCGTGGTTACTTCGGGGCCCTCCCAATGGTGACCACGGCTCCGCCGCCTGTACCCCGGATCCCGGACCCCCGGGCACTGCCTCCGACTCTCTTCCTCCCGCACTTCTTGGGGGGAGACGGGCCCTGCCTGGCCCCTCAGCCTCGCGCCCCAGCAGCAGCTCTGCCCCACTGCAGCCCAGCCGCGCCGGGAGGCGCCCCGCGGGCAGCACCGAAGAAGCGGCGGAAGAAGAAGGTGCGAGCCAGTCCGGCGGGGCAGCTACCCAGTCGCTTCCACCAGTATCAGCAACACCGGCCGAACCTAGAGGGCGGCCGGAGTTCCGGGACAGGCCCGGGCAGAGCTCAGGAGGTCCTGGGTCAGGCCGCCGCCTCGGCCCCGGGCCCAGCCGCCGCAGCCGCGACTGAGGGAGTGAGCCTGGTGTCCGAGCCGCTGCGGTCCGCGGCGCCCGGCCAAGCCCTGCTCAGAAAGGAGGTAGGAGCCGCGTGGGGGTTCGGCCTGGGGCCTGGCCCGGGGTCGCGGTGGGGGCGGGGCTGGGGGCGGCTGTTTACTCGGGAGGGAAGTTTCTGACGCCCGTTCTCGGTCTCACGGGGGGAGGGGAAGGAGAGGCATGCGCTGGCACTGCCGATTGGCTCCCGGGAGTCAGCCAATGAGAGGAGCGGCTGCGCCCCAGCAACAGCCCCGATTTAGCAGGCTGGCGGTGTTCCAGGGGGTTTCTGCGTAACGGGCGCGCGCCGCGTGGGGGAGGGCAGGGGCCCGCGGAAGGCTGACGTCAGCGCGCTACGTGCCGGGCGCCGCAGCGTTCATGAAGGCGGAGGGGGTGGGCCGAGGCCGAGGCCTCTGTCTCCGTCTCCTTGGGCCTGTCGCTGCTCGTGCTGTTGCTCCCGGAGGCCCACGGAGTGCAGCTAACTCCGTGCTGTGGGTCATGGTGGGGGCCGCCGGTAGCCCGCCTTCGTGGGGCTCAGTTTTTGCTGAGACGTCAGGTATCCTAAGTGCGGCGCCTGGTGCGGTGGGGCTCTGGACGCCGCGAGCCTGACCTACTTAGTCGGACTTTGAAGTTGCGAAGTTGGCATCCGAGGCTTAGGGTTCTTGCCTCTTAAAGCGGTGGAGTTTGTGTGCTAAGTCAGATGAACTGAAAGTATTTAGTAGTTCCATTGTGCATGGGGCTGGGCTTTTAAAATGGCTGGTAGTTTTATGTCCAGGATAAGTTACAGAAAGGTGAGCAGTCGAAATGACTTTTGCTGTAACCAGTTGTATCTTACTGAATTTGGATAAAATGAGTGAAAACAACAACGGATTAAGTCTAACATGATTAGAGTTGAATTTTCTTTGTAATTTAAGCTGGCTGTAAACTCACTATGTAACCCAGGCAAGCCTCGAACTCAAAGCAGTGCTCCTGCCTGTCCCTCCCGAGTGTTCTGGGATTATGGGCATAAGCCACCACGCCCGGCATTGTGGTGTATGGTTACCTGGGACTGAATTTGGGATCTTGCATTTGCGCGGCAGACGCCTGAACCACTGAGCTAAATCCCTGGTCTCCATCTTTTTTTATTAAGACGAAGTTTTTAGCAGGTCTCTAAATTGCCTAGGTCGGGCTCAAAATTGCCGTCCTGTCTCCCACCCCCATACCCCTTACTCCTGGGATTATGGCCTTGCACCACCACGCCTGGCCAAAACCTTTTTTACTTTTAGTAATTTACTATTTAATTATGACATGAAAAGTTACTGTCTTTTGAAATAATACTGGGCTTAAGATTGGTTTATCAAGCTAAGCTCTTCGGAGAAAATCCCAGGATTCTTGAAATGTTCAGTGATCTGAAAAAACTTTCTATACTTGTTTCCTGGACAATAGGATTTTCTGTGGAATCATCTTAAACCAGCGAAGTTTACTGGCAGTGGCCCTTATTAACTTGGAACGATTTTTGTGTTTTAGTGCTCTAGACATATTTGTAGGGTTGAAAGAGCCTCGGTTGATTATTTTCACTTTGGTATCTATTGAACCTTCGGGAAAGTGCAGTTGGTGAAACAAGTTGAAGCGGTTTGGGTTTTTTTTTTTTTTTAGGTTTTTTTGAGACAGGGTCTCACTTTGTAGTTCAGGCTGGCCCTGAGCTCAGCATCCAACTCACATCACAGCAATCTTCGTGCCTATTCCGCCCGAGTGCTGGGATTACAAGCGTGAGTCACCACGCCCGGCACTGTGGTATGTGGTACTGGTTGCTGCTAATCGTGAGTCTCCACACCGGTGTGGTATGTGGTTACCGGGGATTGAACCCGCGTCCTGCGCTTCCAAGACAGACACCGGAACCACTGAGCTAAATCCCCAGCCAGAAGCGGTTTTTAAACCAGAAGGTAAAAAGTAGATAGGAAATATTTTTTAAGAATTTATTTGGAAAAGAGGTTATTTACCTTTCCTTACAGTTGGAGAAGATGAATTGGGTTAGTTGGGTTATTTCTGTCCTGGTCAGAGGCATACAGATTTGGACATTTAGCAATAAGTTAAGCTGAACATTTAAAAATGAGATATATGTAATAGGATATGAGGCTTGTTTGTGGTTTGTCTTGTAACTACATTCACTCTTGTGTTCCTTACCTTTGTAGATTTTTAAATCAAAGATTGGAAAGTCGGAGAAGATCGCCCTTCCTCACGGCCAGCTTGTTCATGGTGTACACTTGTGTGAACAACCAAAGATAAACAGACAGAAAAGCAAAAGTAACTTGCCACTAACCAAGATCACCTCTGCAAAAAGAAATGAGAGTAACTGTTGGCAGGATTCTGTTTCGCCTGATAGGATTCAGAAGCAGGAAAAAAAGCCTTTCAAAAATACTGAAAACATTAAAAGTATGCATTTGAAGAAATCAGCATTTCTAACTGAAGTAAGCCAAAAGGAAAATTATGCCGGGGCAAAGTTCAGTGATCCGCCTTCTCCTAGTGTTCTTCCAAAGCCTCCTAGTCATTGGATGGGAAGCAGTGTTGAAAATTCTGTCCAAAATAGGGAGTTGATGGCAGTACACTTAAAAACGCTCCTAAAAGTTCAAACTTAGATTTCAGTATGTATGTAAAACAGTTTTTCCAAAATTCCTGGACTCTTTAAAAGAATATTGGTACAGAAATGGAAATTTGCTGTGTACCATTTCAGTGCAAAAGATGAGCTTAGAATGCAAACAGCTTGTACTATATTTTATATTTTGTAAATACTGTATAACATGTATTATGTGTATATTGTTCATATTTGAGAGGTACATTATAGTTTTGTTATGAAAGTATGTATTTTGCCCTGCCAACATGGTAGGTGTTTTGTATATATAGTGGACAAATTTTAACTGTGCTAAGTCACATGGAAGACTGATTCATTTGCACAAGGTACTAAGATATTTTTCAAAAAACAACTGTTAAATCTCAAAGTGAAGATCTAAATGTGAACAGTTTACTAATGCACTACTGAAGCTTAAATCTGTGGCACAATCATTGTAAACATGGGTTTCATCTGTTTCTCTAAATTGATTTCAGCCTTCTAATCTGTAATTGTTGGAAAAATCCTATTCTCATTTTTACCCAACTTAATTTGTGGGTTTTGGTATATCGCCATTATTCAAATTGAAAATGCCTCTAATTTCAATGCCAACAGAATTGGTTGTAATCAAATTTTAAAATAATAATAATTTGGCCTCCCCCCTTTTAAACTAGTCTTGACTCTTTGTGTATGACTGTTTCAATATGACCAAGAGCAATTTTGTATGATCTCATTTTAACTTTTCATTTTATTGGCTATGCTTTTCACTTTGTTAAATACCATCCTACAAAATTTAGCAGATTAAGATAACTTTTTTTTCTTGGAGACAGGGTCTTGCTTTGTAGTTCCAGCTGGCCTTGAGAACTCCCTGTGGAGCTGAGGCTGGCCTCCGACTGCAGAGATCTTCTGCCCCAGCCCTCCAACAGCTGGGATTACAGGTGTGCACCACCATGCCCAGCTAGAAGATTCAGTACCTCAGTTTGGCCTCAGAGAATCCTCTGTTTCACAAATCAGTATAGTCAAAAGTAAAGCTCCTTAGTTTATAACAAAAGTGTTTTTTTGGTAATATTGGGAATCAAACTCATTTCCTTATTCTTACCAGGCACATGTGGTGCCACTGAGCTGGATCCCTGGCCCCACAATTTTCTTTTAAGTATGAGGTCTTTTATAGCCCAGACTGGCCTCCCAGTTTAAGAGGTCCTTCTGCCTCAGCCTTCTGAGTAAGAGGTATTCATGTGTGACCCATTTTACAAAGTACTATCGACCACAAAAGAAAATGACACGCTGGCCATGGTGGTGCACACTGCAGTTGGAACACTGCAGAGAAACCAGGAGGATCAGTGAAGTTTGAGGCCAGCCTGAACTATATGAGGAGACTTTACCTCAAAAAAAAAGAAAAAGACTTTTGGTGTACTTTTTAAAGTTTGCATTGAGGACTTTGTTGTGCTTTTTACTATGTGACTGGGAATTGAACCCAGGACTCAGTGCTTTTAGACAAGCACTCTTAAACCCCTGAGCCACATATGCAACCCATGAGTCTCTAG
The DNA here is from genome assembly GCA_004026965.1 of Petromus typicus. Lineage (NCBI taxonomy): Eukaryota > Metazoa > Chordata > Mammalia > Rodentia > Petromuridae > Petromus > Petromus typicus. The sequence continues at coordinate 8,069 of PVIR01037280.1, read as the reverse complement.
GTTGCTCAGGCTGGCATCAACATAGGATCCTGCTTTTGCTTCCTATGTAGCTGAAATTATTACAGTACAACTCAGCTTGCTTTTCATTTGTTTTGACCAACACAAACATAAGATCCTAGATGCAGATTTAGGATTCTAAAGCTTGCTTAAAGATAGATAATATATACAGTTTATGTAGTTGTACTTCGTGAAAGTAGAGATATACAAGCATTGTTCTCAGTTTTTGTGTTTGTTTTTGCGGCTGAGAATTGATAAAATAGAACTCTGGGCTTTGTTACACAAAGCTGAAGTTAATCTCCCAAGTTTTTCTGAGTAACTGGCCGGTATTTAGACAGTATAAAAAGGAAAAAATACAAATACTCTTACGGTGGGAAATGAAAGTTGCTACCTGGAACTAAGTTTTAGAGTTTGTACCCTCTGGTTCATAGTCTGAGGGGAGTGAAAACAACCTCCCAGCTGTTTGAAAGAGTACTGTTGTGTGTAAAACTTTAGAATCATTGTTGACTTGATGAGCAGGACCAGGGTAAAGTGTGTTGCTGTTGCCTGCTAAGTCAGAGTAGAGCTAGTGTGTGCTTGGGTATCATAACCTTGCCACTCTTTAATTGCTGGCTGTAAGACCCTGTTTTCATATGGACAGAAATTTAGCTAGCCTTTAGGATTACACATACAGATAGCTGGCTTTTTGTAAGTGTAGAGAAACCAGTACTTTAATATGTTAAGACTTTCTGAGAGCTTTAAGAGTTATATCTACTTTCCAAAGAGTAAATGAATAGACTACATGATATTTACACTTTGAAGAGTGAACAGAATTAATTGATATACAAGGAAAAAATGAACTGAAAGGTTGAATAACTGATGTCTTACTAAAATACCCATTGTTCAGCCACCTTTTATTTTTCTCATTGGAATCCCTTCATTTCCTCCAGTGTACTTGTTTTGTGGGTATATGAAGCAAACAGTGTGTTCTGTAGTAACCAGCTTCAAGCCTACATTTAAACTAATAATTTGGAAGAAAGGCTTAATTACAAAGGGATAAAATGTTTTGTAAGCATGAAGAGAAAAAGTTGCACTGTTGGCGTGTCACTAGAGAATATCAGTATGAGATTAGTATTTTATAGTGAAGTTCTGATATGTTTACATTTTGATACAACTCATCACTGACATGGAAGGAGCTGTTTTTTTGGCTTGCTCTTGGTGTTAAGTATTTTACTAGGGTCTTTATTGGTGGAGAAAGGAGAAGAGTAAAAAATCACATTGAAGGTTAACAGGAATCATTCTTTTCAAACTTTTACATAGTTCCTAATAAAATTTGGAATGGTTTATATGATTATAAGCTAAAAGACTGAAATGTTAGGCAAGTAATCATTTTCTTAGGTCCAGCATTTAGGTTTTGGGCATAGTGCAACATAATTAGTCCTTTCCTTATTTTAGTGTAAATATTAACGTAAAGCTAGCATGTTATACTGATGTGAATGTCGGGTGATTTGTACTGGGGTAGTGAACCTGAGTATTGAATGCAGGGCCTTCTGGGTGCTAGGAAAATGCTCTAGAGCCCCCAACAATTTTTTTTTTTTGCAGCCAGGTCTCATGGGTAGCTCCAGTTGGGTTTGGATTTGCAGTCCTGCCTTAGCTTCCTTAGAAGCTGAGATTACAGATGTCCTAGGCCACTGCACTCAGCAGCAGTTTCTTTTGCCAGGTACTTAAAACCTTTTGGAAGCCACATGAACCAGGTATGCTGGTACAAGCCTATATTCCCAGCATTGTAGAAAGTTGACTAGGAAGAGCTCAAGTTAAGCCCAACCTTGGGCAGGTGAGCAACACATTGTATCAAACTGAACTTTAAAAAGGAGTGTGTGTGTATGGGGCGGATTTACTGGTTCAGTGCCTGCCTTGCAAGTGTAAGGACTTGGGTTCATTGCTGTAACCACATGCAACAATACTGGATGTGGAGACTCCAGCAATCAGAACCACATTCCACAGTGCAGGGAGTGGTGGGTCATGCCTGTAATCCTAGCACTTGGGAGGCAGAGGCAGGAGGATTGCTGTTGAGGTTGAGCTCAGGGCCAGGATGAACTACAAAAGAAAGACCTGTCTCAAAAAAAAAGGGTGGAATATGAACTAAGTGTGAAGGCCTGAGTTGGCCTTAAAAGTCAAGTGTTTAATACACAACAGTTAAAGATGAAAGTAAGCAAATAGGCGTGATGGTGCAGCCTGGAATCCCAGTACTTGGGAGGGTGAAGCAGAATTCATTGTCAGTTCAAGGCTATCCTGGGCTGCATAATGAATTCAAAGATGGCCTGAACTACAGTGTGCAAATGGGTATAAAGAGATGTATGTAGAGTATACAGCTGAACTGAGAAGATTCAGTGTATTTGAAAGGCATATTTGGAAGAATATCAAAGACCTTGACTGTCATGCTGAAGGATGTCAGGTTTATTTGTCCGTAAGCATGGCAAAAGTCAGCAGATTTCTGAGGAAATGTACTTGGAAAACTGGTTGAAATATGAAGAACAGCTTGGAAACATAATACTGGAAATAGAGGGGATAGACTGACCGGATGGATCTTTTGGAGATACAGTTGAACATCTTGTAGAAGGATGGGAAAAGAAGGCTTCCAAGTTAAGTGACTAGGGGGATAAAGCAAGCAGTTGGAGGGGGATTGGATTTACAAAGGAAAGCAATTTGCATTTGGCTGTTGACTTTAAAGTGCCTGTAGGACTGTGGAAAGGCATAATAATAGGTCACACCTGGAGGAACATCTTTGGTTAAAAGCGTACAGAAGCAATAATTACAGCATAAAAATGAAGCCCAAAATAGTTTGTCTTTCCATATCTCCATTTTCTTTCAAGGCTTAACACCTCCACTAATGACCTCATCCTCTGCCTTCTGACGACTTAATTACATGTACAATTTGCCAGTTAGCTGTTGAGTTGGAACATACTTTAACTCTCAAATAGGGGTTGTTCTCTACTTACCTATAAAGAAAATGATACCATTTCTCTAGACTTTCACATGATGCTTTTACAAATGTAGAAGATGCAGTAATAGATAAATTAATAATAAAGTCTAATACATAAATTAGGGAGATGTTATCACTCAAGAAAAATAAGTGGTTTTCCACTTGTAAAGACATCAGAGATGGTTCCTGAGGTTAGAGTGGCGTGACTTATTTTCAGTTTTGTCATGATATGGTGTGAAAACTGCTGTGTATTCAATAGAAGATGGGCTTCAAGTTTTGATCTATTTCCTAGGTAGCCATGTGAGGGAAGATCTTTGCTTGTAGGACTCAGGGTTTTAGCTCAGTGGTGCCACAGCTGCCTTGCAAGCTCAAGGTCCTGAGTTCAATTCCCCAAACTGGGAAAAAAAAAATAGGTAATTGCTTGTGATGCTGGGTTGCAGAAGTGAGTCACAGTTCTCAGCCCTTGGGACATGAAGGTAAACAGTATTCTGAGGTGCATTCTGTTGCTGAGCTGCGGGGTTAGTAGGTGAGGTATGTCAAATGCATTTTCTATCTGAATGAGTTTATTGGATTGTAACCCTATCATTACTTGAAAAGCACCAATTTATTCTCTCAAGGCTGACTGACCACACAAACACAAACACACACGATACTGCTGAGTTACAGGAGTTTACTCCAAAATTAAAAATCTGTTAAAACTTATACCAGCTGCCAAATCGAAATTACAGATGTGTGTTCAAAAGTCTAAAATCTTGGGAGAAGGGTTGGCAAGTAAAAGGTATTTGAGTTGACTTTTTGGGGTTTTTTTGAGAGTTTTTGTAGGTCAGGCTGGCCCTGAGCGAACTCACAGCAATCCTCCTGCCTCTGCCTCCTGAGTGCTGGGATTACAGGTGTGAGCCACCATGCCCGGCTTTTTTTTTGACAGGGTCTCCCTTTAGTAGTATAGTTCAGGCTAGCCTTGAACTCACTATACAGCCCAAGCAGCCTTCGGAACTCAGCTTCCCAAAGGCTGGAATTACAGGCCTGTGCCACTATACTAAGGCCACAATCTGCAACTCTTGATCCTCCTGAGTGCTAGATTTTTTTTTTTTTTTTTTTTTTTGAGACAGGTCTTATTTCAGGCTGGCCCTGGGCTCAGCCTTGAACTCCCAGCAATCCTGCCTTTGCCTCCCAAGTGCTAGGATTACAGGCATGAGCCACCACTCCTAGCACTGTGATATGTGGTACTGATTGCTGGTGTGTGTGAGTCTCCACGCCCAGCACCGTTGTATGTAGTTACCAGGGATCAAACTAGGGATTTTGTGTTTGCAAGGCATGCAGCGGAATCAGTGAGCTAAATCCCCGCTTCCTGAGCACTAATATTAACAAGCACAGTCCACCATGCCTGGCTATTTTCAGGTGGGTTCCTCTCTTTTGGTTCATTTTCAGGCTTTAAAAAGTATCACAGCCCATTTTTCCTTCTGTAAACATTTTGATGATGTCATTTCCAGCATAGAAGTGTTTGATTTAAATTGACCTCAAAATTGATTAAGGATAACATCTTCAAACAGGAAGACTTTGTGGTACTAAAGAGTAAGCTACATTCCTCAGCCCTTTTTCTTATTACAGAATTTATTCACTCATTTAGGTGGTGCTGGGGACTGAACCCAGGGTCTCACACGTCTAGGTACGTGCTGTACCACAAAGTGATATCTCTTTTTATTTTGAAAGTCTTGCTAAATTGCCCAGGCTGGTCTGGAACTCTTGATTATCCTCTTTTCAGTCTCCCAGAATGCTATTATGGGCACGTACACTGACACATCTAGTTGAGCAATAATACAACTGTTCCCCCCCAAAAAAAATAAAAACCACATACCATGCATTTGTAATATGAGGGCTTGAACCTTCACCATGCATGTTAGGCAAGTGAGTACTCTGTTCAGAAGTATACCCCTAGCCCTTTTTAAATTTTGAGAACATTTTCACAGAATTGCCCAGGATAGTCTTGAACTTAGAATTTTCCTGCTTTAGTCTGAGTAGCGAGGATTACAGGCCCTGGGCACTAATTGGCTTATATTTGTGTTTTTTATTTAGGCTTTCACTTGCCATAATTAAATAAGACTTGGCTTTTGTCATTTTTTTTTCCATTTTTTTTTTTTTTGGTACCAAGGATCAAACTCAGCCATCTGCTGGAACCACTGAACTAAATATACAGCCTTGGTCGCTTTTTTTTTTCTTTAATGTCCATAAACTGGAGACTTTTTTGATAGTATTTCCGGGTAGTTCAGGATGGCCTCAAATTCATCAATGTATCAGCTTCCTGAGTGCTGGAATTAAGTATGTGCCAACTCATTCAGCTTGTTCTAGTTATTTTCTATTTCAACTTGACAGACGTTGAATTAACCTGAAATGTTTATCTAATACTAATGATAGGGGATATTGTATGTTGGGGGATTCTTTTTTTTTTTCTTAATTTGGTCTCAGGGATTAAATTCAGGACCCTGTGCTTGCCAGGCAGGCAAGCGTAGTGCCACTGAGCTACATCCCTGGCCTGGGGTTATTATATTTTGATAAACATATTTGAGCCAATTATATTTGTGCTTGTTGTACCTTTATAAGCATTTTTTACTGCCTTTTATTCTTAGACCTTAAACACTCCTCACCACTACCACCATGACCTGACAACCGCCCACAGTACTGAGGATTGAGTCAGTGATTCAGCAGTATAAGGCAAGCATTCTGCCACTGGTACACATACATTCCCAGCCCTTTATAAATCTGAGATAAGGTCTAAATTATTCCAACTGGACTCAAGCTTTTGATGCTCCTTCCTTATCCTTTGTAGCAGCTGGGAATAGAGGTACACACCATGTTATCTTGTGAGAAATTACAAAGTAGTTTGGGATTATAAAAGTATAGCCATACTTCATTTAAACTTTTTTCTTGTAATTGTGTACATGTGTGGAGTTGGGGATTGAACACACAGCCTTTGCACTGAGCTATATCCCCAGCCTTTTTATGTGAGACAGTCTTGGAAAGTTGCCGAGTTGCCCAGGTTAGTGCAAACATGCAGTTCTTGTGCTTCAGCTTCCCAGAGTGATGCAGGTAACAGGAATGCACCAGGCTTTGGCCTAATGGCAGCAATTCTTTTTTTTTGAGACAAGGTCTCGCTTTGTAGTTCAGACTGGTCCTGAACTCAGCCACGAACTCAGCAATCCTCCTGCCTCTGCCTCCTGAGTGCTGAGATTACAGGGTGAGCCACCACATCCAGCACTGTCCTATGTGGTAATAACTGCTGGTGGGGGTGAATCACCACACCTGGCATTGTTCTATGTAGTTACCCTGATCGAGCTCTTGTACTTGCAAGGAAGGCCCTGGAACCACTGAGCTAAATCCTTAGCCCAGCTATTCTAATACAATAATTTGTTTTAGTTATATTTCAGGTAGGCTTGGTGCAAAGACTTTTTTGATTTTAGTACTCAATGCTAAGACAAGAGGATTGGTTTGAAGCCAGATGGGCTACATATGGAGTTCTTGTCTCAAAAAAAGACTCAAACTTACATCTCAAACATTAAAAATACGATCCTAGCTGAGCATAGTGGTGCATGCCTGTAATCTTAGGACTCAGGACGCTGAAGCAGGATTGCTGCAAGTTCGAGGCCAACTTGGGCCACATGGTGAGTTCAAGACCAGTTTGAACTGTACAGTGAGATCCTGTCTCTTAAAAAACAAAAAAGCCCTAGCCCAGTGTGATAGAGTACACATATAATCCGAGTACAGGGGATGCCAAGGCAGTAGAATTGAATACAAACCAGTCTAGCCTATTAGTGAGTTAAAGGCTAGCCTACACTACATAGCAAGACCTAGTCTCAAAAAAATAAAACTCCAAATAATAAAGTCTTGAAATTAATTGAATTTGAAAAATTAGCCCAGTAGTGCAAAATTAAATCTAGATTTCAAGTAAAATTTCCAACAAGTTTATTATCTTTTAGCAGCTGCAATATTAGCTGCTAAAATATTAGCTGTTATACAAAAATCATTGGGCATTATTTGCAGGAAAAAAAAAAAGCAACTGTATTGGCCATTTTTAACTTTCTTTGCCTTAATTTACCCTCTGTGATCTGGAACAGTGATACATATACACCTGTACTAAACCTTGGAAGTACCTAAGTATGTTCATTAAGGAATTTATTATACGTGTCTAAAGCAAAAATGTTTGCTTTATTGTCAGGTGTGGGGATGCATGCCTCTGAACCCAGCACTCGGAAGACTGAGGCAGGAGGGTCAATACAAATTCGAGGCCAGCCTGAACTACATAGCAAGACCTTGTCTTAAAAAGCCAAGCCAGAACCAGAGTTTTTTTTTTTTAATTATTAAAAAGCAATTTTATCCTAAGTATCTTTCTTAAATGGCCCAATAAATAATTCTGACAAAGTGAATGACACAATAAAGATATTCCCAGAAGGGCCAGCGATTTAGCTCACTGGTTCTGGTGCCTGTCTTGCAAGCACAAGGGCCCGAGTTCCATCCCAGGTAACCATATACAGTGCTGGGCATGGAGCAGCAGTCAGTACCACATACCACAGTGCTGGGCATGGTGGCTCACACCTGTAATCCCAGCACGTGGAAGGCAGAGGTAGGAGGATTGCTGTGATGTGAGTTTGAGGCTGAGCTCAGGGTCAGCCTGAACTACAAAGCGGGACCCTGTCTCAAAAAAAAAGATATTCCCAGAAGACAATATTCTAGGATATCCCGCCAATCACTTTCTATCTAGAGTTACAGAAACATTTTTACTGAAGCCTTTAAGCATTTTTTTTCCTGATTCTATGTTCTCAATTCTTCTCCGTTAAACCAAGGAGTAGGCCCCTAATAGCCTGGGGATTACCATGGAAAAGGCAGTCAAAGTTAAATGGTGGCATTCCATATGCTCAGGAATACTGCCTTATTAACTTTTTACTACCTGATAATGATTTGTGAATATAGAGTAAAAACAAACCCAAAGCCTCATCATGCATGTCAGGCAAGGGTTCTATTATGGAGCAACTGAATACTATGTGTGAATCCATTTATTTATATTAATATGTGTCATACTAGTTCTTCAAACTCTCCGCTAAATTTTTTTTTTTTTTTT
>PVIR01037279.1:0-15238 GCA_004026965.1 Petromus typicus | reverse complement strand
TATAGTATGTCCATGTGTACATGGTCTTCTGTGTGTGGATTAGAATGACTAAATATATTAATTGAGAATTTCAATCCTAGATGTCATAGAAAAATACGAAACACCATCACTACATTCTGAGCGTTTGTGTTCACAGAAATTTCTGTTGAAATCTAACTCTCCAATGATACAATTATAATGGGGGGCCTTGGGAGGTGAGTGGCTCATGGTATTGCAAACTTGTCTTTATTCATCTTGTTTGCACCGAGAGAGGTGGCATTACCTATGAAGCTGGAAGTTGGCAATACTTTCTGTGAATACTGGCTTCCTAATTTTAGACCTCATAATCTCCAAAAATATAATGGTGACTTTCCTATCTCAGCCTTCAGTTTGTTGTGATTATAAGTATGAACCACCATGACTGGCTTTTATTTTAATTTTAGCTGATATAATATCTGTATGTATTTATAAGATACAGTATTATAACTTAATAGATGTATTTGGTATGTAATGGCCAAATCATGCCAAATAGCATTTTCATTTCAAATATTATCATTAGTATGTGTCAGAAACCTCTAATCTCTTCTTCTCTAGTTATTTTAAATTCTGTAATTAATTTTTATGAGCAATCATGATCCTATTGTGCTATGTAACCTTTCATCTACTGTTTCTAAGCTTTATAAGTCAGAGTTTATAGAATTTTGCTAGAATATCACAGGTGGACCAAGACAACTGTGAATCTATAAATCCTGTGAAATAGACATTCCATATGAATGAAAATTCAAAAGAAGCATGATATGAAAATTTATAATTTTCTATCGTTCACGCTATTCATTTGATTTGCAAATAGATATGCAAGGACTTCAGTACAGTGTATGATGTTTGATCACTAAACATACTAAATATTAATCTGCTTTAAAATGTATTATAGTAAAAGATACATGGCCTTTAACACTGCCACAATGCTCCCCCTTACTTGGAACACATTTGACGGAGTGTCTTCACTGTTTTCTGAGGCAGTTCTAGAATTCCTCTTCTGTCATTGATTCTGATATCATGTCTGGCATTTTTAAAAAATAATTTAAATCATTACTGGTGCATTACATATACACATCATGATTGCACTCCACAAGGAGAATTTGTTCCAGTATATGACACAACTTACTTTGGGTAGCAAGGGCTATGGGAAAAAATGAGAAAAAAATATCTGGTGTTTTTGATTCAAAACTTTAAATTTTCATTGTCATTCTAAATGGAGAAAGAGCCAGAATTCATACAGTGCCAGATCTGGTGAATAAGGAAGATGAAGGCATATGTTCATTTGACAGATTCTGCCATCAATGTTTGAGAGGAAAAAGAATGAGAATCAAGAGGTGTTGTGTACAGGTACAAATTCTCAATGTTGACACAAATCTAGAGAAAAAAATCCAAACTTTCATCTGGAACCACAAAAGACCTAGAATAGCCAAAGCAATTCTAAGTAACAGGGACATGGTGGGGGGTATTACAACTCCGAACCTGAAACTATACTGTAAAGCCACCGTGATAAAATCTGCGTGGTACTGGCAAAGTAACAGACCCGAGGATCAATGGAGTAGACTAGAAGATTCAGAAACTACTCCAGATACACTGAGCCACCTCATCTTTGACAAATGAGCCAAAAATCCTCAATGGAGGAATGATAGCCTCTTTAACAAATGGTGCTGGAAAAACTGGGCTTTAACTTGCCAAAGACTAAAACTAGATCTAACTCTTTCACCATGTACCAAGCTAAAATCAAAGTGGATAAGAGACCTAAATATTAAAACAGACACTCTAAACCTTTTGCAAAACAGGTTAGGTAAAACTCTCGAAGACAGTGGTTTAGGGAAAGACTTCATGAACAAAACTTGTATAGCACAGGAATTGGCTGAGGAAATCAACAAATGGGACCTCATCCTTTTAAAAAGCTTCTGCACAGCAAAGGAAACCACCAACAGAGCAAAAAGGCAACCAACAATGTGGGAAAAAATCCTTACCAGCTGTTCCTCAGACAAAGGGCTACTATCTAGAATATATAAAGAGCTCAAAAAAATCAGTCCACCGAAATTTAATGACCCAGTTCAAAAATGGGCATCTGAAATGAACAAATATTTTTCAGAGGAAGAAGTAAGAGCAGCTAAGAAGCATATGAAGAAATGCTCAACATCATTAGTCGTTCGAGATATGCAGATGAAAACACCGTTGAGATTTCACCTCACTCCTCATAGAATGGCTGCCATCTCAGAATCAGCCAACGGCAAATGTTGGCGAGGCTGTGGAGAAGAAGGAATGCTTCTCCACTGTTGGTGGGACTGTAGACTCATACAACCCCTGTGGAGATCAGTTTGGAGATTCCTCAAAAAGCTAAGATTGGCGGTCCCATTTGACCCGGCCATTGCCCTGCTAGCTATATACACACAAGAATTAAAAGACTCCTATCACAGTGATATATGTGCACCCATGTTTATAGCAGCCCAATTTGTGATCGCTACATCTTAGAAACAACCCAAGTGTCCATCAACTGGAGACTGGATAAAAAAGCTGTGGTTCTTCTACAGAATGGAGTATTACTCTGCCATAAAAAATGATAAGTTTGAATCATTTCTACCTAAATGGACATACCTTGAGGATATCCTTATAAGTGAAATAAATAGGGCACAGATAGGTACATATCGCATCTTTTCTCTGATATGAGAAAATAAAGATGTAAATGAGTCCTACAATTGTATGTTATATAGTGTGAAATAGAAAATGCTCAATGTAAAATAGGGTGAAGGGGGAAAAATGATGAGATTGTAACAAAAAAGTAAGGAAACAAATTTTATGTATATGTAGGGCGGTAGGGTAGGTAGGGCTATGGGAAACAGTGAGAATTAAGTTGTGTCTTATACTGGTACAAATCCCAAATTATGGAGTGCAATCGTGATGCATTTATGTAATGTACCAATAAAGATTAAAAAATTAAAAAAACAAAACAAAACAAAACAACAACAACAAAAAAAAAAACCCCAAATTCTCAATGTTGAATGTGATCCTAATGCATGCATAAAATGTACCAATAAACTTAATTAACAAAAAGATGTGAAGGCAGCCATGTGAGGCACTCAAACAAGACTTCCAAAACTGCTTCACAATATTGTGAGAGACAATATTTTGAGGGAGACTATTTTGAGCTATTTTTATTTTTACTTAAACATACACTGTACATATTGGTTAACCTCTAGACATAAGAAATGAAAGTCCTTAACCACATAGAGGGGACAAAAGAAGTTGAGCCACATTTCCAAAGAAGCAGGCGTCATTAAGTTTATTTCACATTATTTTATTTCATACCACACTGTTTCTTTGTAGACATGTTAAAATTCTAACTTTCTGATCTTAAACACAATAGCAAGAAATTCTGCTTTGGTGAAGTCTGAAAGACATTTTAACTTTGCGTAGTGCTGGATAACTGTTGAGGAACCTGTTTGGTACCTTGAATACAAGAAGGTCTGAAACTTGATGGTGGTTAATATAGTTACCTCTGCTCTTTCTGCTAACAGATCATCTTCCTCAGTCAGGCTCCCTATCATCACTTGAAACCCCCAAATTCCAGGAAGAAATCTGCCACATCACAGGATTTTGATGGCTATCATTTGCGGTCATGTGACAGTTAACCAATTGCAACTACCATAATTAGGGAAAATAAATGTTGGTGAGACACAGACACTTATTACAGTCAAAGCATAAGAGAAGTTGAGTCCAGGCCTATTCTAAGGAGGCATCACTCCCCTTTCCTTCACAATGAGGAATTTGCACTGTGCCTGCTGTCTCTGAGGGTTCTCATGCTCCCCTCCATCAAGACCTATTTCTTCATCTCCTCCTCCAAAAATAGCTCTTTAGTAAAAGTGGCTTAATTTTTGAGTCTGTAACCCCAAGGACAGGAGAGGAGAGCTCAAAGGGGTGGCAGTTGATTGAGTTTCTTTCTTAGAATAGAATTAAGAAAAATATAGCTCATGTTTTTTTCAGAGGGAAGAAAAAGACAAATTAATATCACAGTATACTGCCCAAGAGCACATGCATTATTTAAATTAACTGTCTTTTATTTTTAACTGATTAGGCAAAAGATTCCCCAGAATAAAATTTTTGCAACAACCATGTCTTGAGGATGATACTCAGATGAGATAACACTAGGAAGAATTTCTACAAATTTCTACAAGGTGGTTAAATAGAAGAGAACAAAAGATTTGGGTTTGCCTGGGGATCAAAACCTTCAACTCTTACTACTTCCTAGTTGCTGATGAATGAGCGTCATATGGAGGAAAACAACACAAGAAGGAAAGAGAAAAGAGAGTGATCCTGTCCTATAGAGAGGAAAACAGAAATTTTATGTAAGGTAACAAATATACCAAGTATTTATTAGGCTAACAGCAAGTAGTAATACCAAGTTATTTTCTTGCAAATATAAAATTTAATCCCAGCCTACTGAAAATTTCATTTTGGGGAAGTGATCCTACTTATGTGAAATGATCCTCTATAATGTGGCATTCAGTCATAGTTAAAGAAAATCCCAGATCATCATAGTACAATGATTTCTTTTTCTTCCTTTCTTTCTTTCTCTTCTTTTTCTTTCTCTGTCTCTCTGTCTCCCTGTCTCTCTCTCTCTCTCTCTCTCTCTCTCTCTCTCTCTCTCTCTCTCTCCCTCCATCTTTCTTGTGTGTATGGTACTGGGGATCAAACTCATGCCCTTTCACCTGACAAGCAGGTGCCAGAACCACTGAGCTACATCCTGATTCCCCCTGATTTTTGAGAGGTTTGTGTTGGAATAAAACATCAAGGAAAAGACAATCACCTTTCAAATATCAACTGAAATCTATCTTTCTACCTATAGGTAGACAGATACGTGTATCTTAGACACTTGTAGGCATAATTGTTCTCAAGTAACTGTGCACTTATTCTACTGATAGTCTAACGTTGCACTTGACTGTTCGTTTGTTGTTTTATGTATGCTACGGCTTTGTTATTTTTTCATTACACACAGAGTGGGATATGCACAACTTTAAGGAGAAGAGATTTACTTTGGCTTGCCATCTGTAGAAGTTTCAGTCTTTGGCCACGAGGCTCTAAGGACTGAAACATGACAGAGGGGCCTGGCAGAGGAGAAACAGCTTATGACATGGTGAAAGGAGGCAGAAAGTGTGAAGAGAGGAAGGGGAGGAGACAAAGACTTCCAGGTACTACCGCTGACCTGCCTCTCCCAGCAGATGCCACCTCCTAACAGCAAGTCAGCTATCAACTGACCAATGAGCTAATTTATGATACTCATCATGCCCCATGGTTTAATCACCTGGCCAAATAGCATCAGTGATCTAATGAGGCTTTGAGGGGACATCTAAGTAAAAGCCATCATGTGTAGCAGAGATTCTTAGCAGTATACCTAAAGTATGACCAGCAAGGGGACTGACCATCAGGATGTCACTTTAGACCTTCCTCAGAAAAGTCCACCATTGCTTTTTACACCTTCCAGCTATAAATACAATGATATGTCTCTACGCTGTTCTCTTTGTAAAAGATAGGAGATTCAAACATGTCATTGCTTCTAGCCTTCATTTCGGTCTCCTCTTTAGTGTTGTAGCTCCTACCACACTTGAGGCTTCCAATGCTCCATTCCTTGGGCCATTTTAAGACTTATATCTGGATTCCCTGATCTCTGCTTTCCATTAAGCACCTCACCTTCTATACTTTCACTATAGTGAATTTATTTACATTAGAAGTCTATTTGTGCTTTACACTAGTCTCATTGCCTACAGAAATAAACAGGCTTTTGTAGAACATGTTAGACTCTTCATATTCATTCTTTAATGTTTCTTGTCTCTAAGAACATAGCACAATGTCACTCACTACACATCTCAATAGATGACTACATGTCAGGTAAAATGAATGAGGGAAAATTAAATGTCCCTTCCACCACATATTACTTTGGTCATAGAAATAGCTTAATTCTATTAGTTTGTCAATCATCTTAAAGTTTTTCTAGCTAGAGCAATTTCAATTTCATACAATACATACCATACACTAATTCCATAATATTCTAATGTCTCTATCACATGTTGTTCAGTTAGTTCCACTAATGTTAGTGATAATCAATAGAAGTAGTATTGATGGCTGTGATTTAGAAGAAGAGATGATACATTTTAAATAAGTTTTCATATTTAAAATGGTAATAATTTCTGCACAAATCTTCATTATATTGTTGGGATGTATTTACACATAGAATATATTGGTTAATGTCCCCAGTGAAGAAATGGCAGATGTAATAGGGACTTATTAGTTGGGCCCACAGCATCAGGGATAGGAGCACCTACATTATTCCTCTGCATGCTGCAGAGCCAGGAGACACAGTGTCCCCTGAGCCGAAGAAGCTAGAAGTCTGGAGATGGAGTGAATCAAGTGTACAGTGCTGGCTGGATCCTGCAGTGTTGGAAACTTTTTGGCTGACTTGGTATTAGTCTATGTTATAACACAAGAAACTGTGGTTCAGTTGCTACGGGGAAATAGCAGCAGAAAATACATGTGCTGGAGCTGATTGGAAGTCTTTAAACGTCCTACCAGGCATCTCCACATCCTGAAAGCACAGTGAGCTATGAACTCGTCAGTGGATGAATTCACCGATGAACATCGTGCAACCATGATTCCATCCTCTTCCAAAATCTCCACTACTGAACACACGAGACCTTTGGGGCCTTTTAAGTTCTAAACTACAATAAGCAGAACTTCAGAACCAAGAACTATATGCCACTGTAAACCATATGAAATAGATTACAAAGTGGTTTTATGAAAAGCACATTAGTAAAGACCGAGATAATTAATGTTCAACTAAATTATTACAACATATTTAATTATCAAAAAGAACAGCACAATTGCTCACAAATTTAGCTGCAAATTTAACTTTGCAGCAACAAAGGGCCTAAAAGGAAAGACTCATTCCCTCAGTAAACATTGTTTGAAAAGCAGAAATGTGAAACATCCCATTGTAGGTGAGTAAATAATTAAAGAATAACAGTTTAATGGAGGAGAATATAAAATGCATACATTAGTTTGAAGTCAAATAAAAAGCACTTATTAATTAAAAGTAATTTTCAGATCTCTAGGACCATTTATTACTGACACTGGCTAATTATTTCTTCCTCAGAATGTGTTATCTTGTGATTTCATTTTAATTACTTGTGCAGACATCACAGGTGCACAGAAGTCTAACACCTTTTCTGTGAGATTTTCTTTTAAGGCGCATTTATTCCTCATGATCAAATTTATCATGAGACCTTTAGGCTGAAGCCATCCAATTTCTGTTTCTTTCATCTATTTTAGGTTCTATTTACATCTCAGCAGGGACAAAAGACCTCTATGTAGATTCAAGAATTTTGTACAGAAACACCATGGAATTATTGTTTTGATGTATCTTATTTTAAACTGTCTAATCAGCAACATAACTAAAAGGATCTTACTACTTCCTGTCACATTTTAACTTTTCTAAATTGAATTTTCTCCTCCTTTTCAAACCTCTAATACAGAACGTGAAGTAATCCACAGACCCTTTTAAATCGAGATTTTTAATAAGCTCTTAGTTTTTTTATGAAAGATGATATAATTTGTATTTAATTAGTTATCATGGAAGAATTTTGGCAAACAAGATAAACATATATTCCTGATTGTTCAGTTAAAATTGTTCTACTTT
This sequence comes from Petromus typicus, assembly GCA_004026965.1. NCBI lineage: Eukaryota > Metazoa > Chordata > Mammalia > Rodentia > Petromuridae > Petromus > Petromus typicus. The sequence goes on along the minus strand of PVIR01037279.1, from coordinate 7,524 downwards.
AGCTTTTTTTATTTTGTTTTTGCATTTTTCCTTCGGGTGAAAGCATAAAATGAAATGCACTTGTTGTTGGTTGGTTTTTATAATTTCAAAAATTCTTTCTATCATTCTATTACTTTAGAGAAGCAAACATGTCATTTATCTTTCGCCTTTGAAGTTTTTTCCTGATGTTTTAAGAAATATATTACCTTTTTTTTTTTTAGGTTTTTAGAGACAGGGTCTCGCTTTGTGGTTCAGGCTGGCCCCTGAGCTCAGCCTCAAACTCACATCACAATCCTCCTGCCTCTGCCTCCCGAGTGCTAAGAAATATATTACCTTTACTTAGACTTATATTCATCCTCATTTTACATCAGCTATTGCTAAAATATGATTTTAAAAGTTTATGTTAAAATTAGTTTGCATTTGAAAAAATATTCAAAAGACTTGTAATAGAGATGTCCTGGGAGAATCTGGCCCAAGAAAACCAATTATGATTTTCCCTAAAACCAAACAAAAAGGAAGAACAATCTAGAATTGAGGAGGCTACGATTTTTTGACAGTGTTATGGTCAAGTGCAGTGGACCTCCCACTGTGTCTGTGTAACTCGGACAGAGAGACAGGGTTTGTGTGACAATCAGGACAAAAGTAGCTTCTAGCGAAGCAGCATTCTCAAGCCAGTGTCAAAGATGTAAGGTGCACTTCTGGTTTGGGCACTTCCGGTTCTGGACACTTCCGGTTTAAGCAAGACCACAGCTCAGTTGTAAAACTGCTCTTGCCACTCCGCAGGCTGTGTTTATCTAGTGTTCTCGCTGTGCATGAGGAAATCCGTGCAGATTATGTAGAATCTAACGGACCATCACAGAAGACTAAAATGATCGAACAATGGAAATAGATTATTCTTCTTTATCTAGCCATCCAAGCTATTAAGAATAATAACCTGTCACTAGGCAGCCGTAAGCTGAAACTTAAGCACTATTGGTCACTGCTGGTAGAAATGAAGTGCAGTTTTTCTTTGTTTCTTTTTTGTTTGTTTTTTTTGTTTGTTTTTTTTTCCCCTGGATCTCAATGTGATATATTATATAGCTTCAGGCCTTTCCGCCTCAGAGACACAAAGAAGATGACCACACATTCCGTGGCTGTCCGTGACGGACTGCAGCACTCCACCTTCAGCTGAGGGACACAGCAGTGTGGCTGCAGCAAGTACTACACGTGAAGGGCAGGCTTGTCCCTGGCAGGATTTTGCCAAGGGCTGGGGTCACCCAGGTTGTCAGCGCTTACAGCACAGACCAGGACAAGTATCGCGAGAGTGGGACATGTGACCGCTCACACTGTGCACAAAGAAGCAAAGTTGGTGCGGAATTCAGGAGTTCAACTCCGTGCGCTTCAATCTTATTAGCATCACAGCGTCAGACAGAGAAAGTGCTACCGTCCATCTGGCTGTAAGCAGGCAGACGTTCTCACCCTATGGAGCCCCTGGGTGGATGTACCTGCCACACCCGCGTAGGCGGGGCTGATGCACCCAGAGCAGCACTGACGTCAGACTTGTTCAAACACCTGTGTGAAGTGAACCTCGACACCCTCCTGACTAGGCCGCGAGTGCGCTATAGAAGGGCTAGGGACACTTTTGTGGCTATTAACCACTGCCCTCCATCTTCAGAATTTTTTAAAAAATTTATTGATACATTTTATGTGAAATTTATGATCACATTATCATTGAGAGTTTGTACTAGTACTTAGTATATCTTGATTCTTTTTTTTTTTTTTTTTTTTTTTTTTTTTGAGACAGGCTCTCTCTTTGTCGTGTAGTCTGGTCCTAAACTCAGCCTCGAATTCACAGCAATCCTCTTGCCTCTGCCTCCTGAGTGCTGGGATTATAGGTGTGAGTCACCACACCCGGTATTGTTGTATGTGGTAACCAGAATCAAACCCAGGACCTTGCATTTGCAAGGATGGCGCCAGAACCACTGAGCTAAATCCTTGGCCCTATATCTTGATTTATTTTATTTTATTTTTAGTATTGCTGTCCCCAGCCTTCATCCCCTTCCTCTCAATAAACATAAGCTCTGTTTCTGTTTTTTTCTATCTTACTTTCAATTTTTTCTTTCCCTTCTTTGCTTTCCCCTGTTCTCTCCTCCTCCTTCTCCTTTCTCTTTGATCATTTTCTTCCTGTTTCACATACTATATATTCTGGACCTCATTTATGCTTTCACTTTCTCACGCTAGAGAAACAATATGGTATTTACACACCCATGTCCTATTTATTTCACTTATGAATGTGACCTGCACATACATCCATTTAGCTATAAATGTCTTTAATGTATCATTTTTTATGGGTGAGTAGTACTTCATTGTATGAAAGTTGAAAACATCCCACAATTTAAGTCAGAAAATGTAGTACTATGCTGGAGATGTAGCTCAGGTGATACCATGCCCACCTTGGAAGTACAAGTAGCACTCAGTAGCTGATATACACACAGTAACACACATGAACACCTTACACACACATGTCCTACTGAAGTAACTAACAATTGCAAAGGTTATCTTTCTTTTCTGCACGCATGCATGTCAGTGTGGCCCTCTGTGTGCATGTAAAATCTTTATCACATATGTACCCACATATTGAATTACGCTATGGACACAAATCCAGAGGCAGGGAATAAAGAAATAAGTGGAGGTGATAGAAGCATTCAGTTTACTCAAGGCTTGCCAGCAGCACATTTTTTGATGGAATGTCAGACAGAGAATTAGTCAATAGTTAGAACAGGGGCTCAGACCTGCGGAACCTTGTTCATAGCAGTGGAAATCTGAATTTGTTTAAACACTGAAGAGAAAGAACAAATAGAATAAAATAGCAGAAGATCGCTGGAGCGGATCCTGGAGAAACACAGGCACAGCATGCGCAGTAGAGATGAGGAGCACCTGCTGCGCTGCCTCAGGTTTTAGCACAGAATGGCATGAAGCAGAGGAGCTGAAGGTGAGGGGTGCCAAGGGCAGGGCGATGTCGCCATTGGCGAAGCAGCGTGCTGCTCCTCTGGGGAGTGTATTTTTAATAACAAATGTGTCAAGCGCAAAACACCAAATTGAACAAACATAAATCTGAAGCTAAGAACTCATTCATTTTGTTATAAGGCATTGACACTGTCCTGGCTTTGCCTAACAGTAAAGTCAATTTACAATTACAACTGCACCAAATGAACATAAGACTGATGATTGTCTTTATATATGAATTAAAAGCTAATTGTTTTTACCTGTGAAGAGCTACATAGTAAGTATTTTGGTCTTTGTAGAACATAAAATTTCTGTCACAACCACTCAACTGTGATATTCTAGAATTTACTAGACTAATGGCAGTGATTGTATTCCAATAAAACATAAATCAGTAAAGAAGCTGATAGTGAGTGCCTGATTTTTTTTTTTTTTTTGACACATGGTCTCAGTTTGTAGTTCATACTGGCCATGAACTCACTACGTAGCCCAGACCAACCTCAGACTCACACTTATCATCCTGCCTCTGCCTCCCAGGTGTAATCCTGTCCCAGGATTACAGGCATGCACCACCCTGCCAGGCATTGTTGTATATAGTTATCAGAGATGGAACTTGGGATCTTAATTTCCAGGCAGACACAGGAACCACTGAGGTAAATCCCTGCCCCCCAAAATTGATTTTCTTATGGTGTTTTAAAGTCATGCCTGATTATCATGTATTTGAGGGTAAAGGAAACATTCTTCAGATCATAAAAGAAGGGAAAATATCACTTTATCTGTGGTCAATGGACTGAGATTTTAGATATTTCTCATTTACATAGCCTCATTTAAAACCACTGAGCCTCTGCTACTTCCTTAGTAAAATATCTTAAAATCTCATGAATTAAAATAACAATAAAAGATACATATCAGTGGCATAAAAAGTAGTAGTTTTCAAACGTAGGAAATTGCTATCATTTGCCACAAAATCAGAAGAAGTTTCCAGTTTCAGTCTGAAGAGTGCTGACAGAGTTGCCTGGGTAACCTCATAATGACTGAGAAACAGTAATGTATGGAAGCACTTAGCCTCAGTGCTTCTAGACAATGCTCGACTGCTAGGTAATGACATTAACTGTAGAGAACATATTGCAGTAGTCTCATGCTTCTGACACAGGCTTCTGAAGAGACAACCTTGAGCTGTTCCAAGCCAACTCCAAGGCTGTAATGTCAGCCTCAGCCTTGCACTTATAGTTAGTTGTCCATCTTCCCCATGAGCCTCCCCAGACTGCAAATGGCAGGGGAGATGGATATTGATAGTCACCACAAAAGCTACTGGCTGAACCAAGTTTGCAGAGAGACATCAAGGTAGAACATTCACTGTTCCAAAGCATCAGTCTGATTCTATGGTAACACAGACCCAAGAGGCCAGGTGAGAGGCACAGCCACTCTGGGGCAGATTTCAATTAAACTGCAAAGGTCGTTCATTGTTTGCCTTTTGAGGAATATAGGCCTCCGTTTGTTTGGTGTGTGCAGCGTGCTCACCAGACCAGGGAATGCAGGCTGATTATGTGCTTCCATCCCATTAAAATTATTCCAGCCACCCACGAGGGGTAGAATGCACAGCATCACTTTTTCACAGATGAGAAAGGATGTAATGATGAAGAAACAACCAGTACAGGTGCCATTTTTTAGGAAATGCACGGAGCCCTCGGGAGTCACGTGTGAGCTCTCAGAAGGGCAGAGTCCTCCCTGTAATTGCACAGCACACTTTAATCACGGTGGCCTCCACCACACCTCTCTGTACTTCTAAACATTCTTTAAAACAGTGGCTCCCCTACTAAAATCAATGGGAATTAAACTTGATGCCATTACATGAAATTCTCTTGAACCATCAACCTTGGGATGGAACAGCTGTTATGGGAAAATAGTGGTGATGAGACTTTTGACATTTATCGAGCCATCTTTTTCTGTAGACCTGTTTGTTAGGGTGCAATTATAATACCTGAATGTGAAGGCTAAGCAGCCCAGGCATTTGATTCAAGCACCAAATCAAGTGACTATGTATTACAAATTCTCCATTTCACATTCACTGTCACACAGAAATAACTTTTCGTATTATCCACCTATTGTGTTGATTCGCATAACCAAAAAACTCCAAGCATTTTGCATCTACGCATTATTTTTCTTTTTTAGTTTTAACTCTGTAGAATGATGTGAAAGGTAATGACTTAAAAGGGCGTAATGGCCATGCTCCAAGGCAAGAAATTTCAAGCCATGATCCTCTGATTCCACTTGTATGATTTAATGTACCTAAAGTATTACATGATTTGTTTATTTTTGATTGAGAGAGTGAGTCATGGAGTGACTGAAACAGGCTTGCCACGTACTTCAAGCTGACCTTGAACTCTCTATATAGTACAGGCTGGCCTTTAACTTGTAGCAGTTTTCCTGTCTCAGCCTTCTGGGTGCTGGTACTATAAATGTGTGCCAACACACCCAGCTTTATCCCATGCATTCATGGATACCAGCTACTATGGCATTAGAATGCTCAATTAATACATAATGCCCACACTGAAAACAAAGCAGCTGATAAAAAGTGATATAAATAAGGTAAGAGGTTGATACATCTTGTGAAGGATGTGTTTCATGCCATGATCCTGTATCAGGGTAGTGCTAAAGCTGAAGACTAAGGTAAACCTGTTTGCTTATGTGTACCAACTCACACACCTGCATAAGAACTCTTAGAGCATGCTGGTGTATAGCACTATGGGAGGCCAAACAGAAGGATCACAAGTTCAAGCCTAGCCTCTGCAATTCAGTGACTATGCAAGAAACAATCTCAAACAGAAATAAAAAAGGGCTGGGGGCTACCTCAGTGTGAAGGCCTTAGGCTCAATTCGAGTTTTATAAACAAACAAACACAAATTAAACAAAAGTGCCTTAATAATGCCAAATTCTAAATCCCTTTCTTCCTTTTAGATACAAAGATCCAGAGTCAAGAAGTCATTTACATCAATGAAGTAGCAGGGAATACAATTATTCCAGGGAACAAGAGTTATTGAATTCCAATTCCTCTTTCTGGCCAATTGGCTATGGATAAGAGAACTAAATCATATAAAATGCTGCATTTGGTTTACATGCAGCTTGGTATCTTGCTGCTTCAGGACACATGTCCATTTATAAACAGGAGAAGGCAGTGGCACCTGCTGACCTGTGAGATGGGCTTGCATGACTGTTGCTTAGAGGACTGGAAGTTTTCCACACTCTGTTCCTCCTGAAGTTAATAATTCAGATTACAAGAATTACTTTTATGGTAATCACTTGCAACTGGAAGCAGAGATTTAGTATTATATGAGACACTGTTGTTTGTCACAGGATAGGTGTGTGTTAGTAGCATTCACTGGGTCAAGGGCTTGGGGAGGACTAAATTTTCAACAATGTACGACAAGCCTGTAGAACTGAATTATTCTGCCAAAATTATTCTGCCATCTATACATTACAGATGAATACCCACATACAGGACACATATTTAAAGACTAATAAGTACAACACAACTAATATTATTCATTTGCAATAATAACCAGGACTATCAAGTGAACTAATATAATAGATTCACTAAAGAATATATTTACTTCATTTGGAAAAGCTACAAAGACAGCCAAGTTAAAATCAGAAATTGCTTTGCTAAGCGAAGAATCAGTTTCAAAGAAATTAATTACATAATCCATATAGAAATTACCTCAATTAAAACTGATCACTTGTGTGACATATGCTCCTTGATAGAGAACACAGACATTTCACCAGATACATGAAATAGAGACTAATTCCTATGAAATAGATTCTACCTTGTTTTTACTGATTTAAAATTATGTAGTTTCTCTTTAGTGATTTTTACCAGAAAACTATTCAATTTTTACTCCATGCTATCCATTGTACTGTTTCCTCAGCCTGAAAAGATATCTGAAAAAAAATCATTATATGTGCATAATTTATAATTAAGTGTGACTTGAAGGTATCACTTTGCTTGTAAGTATAAACAAAAAGTAGAAAACAATGATTGATTAGCCTTATTTTTTTGGTGATGGAGAAATCTAAAGTCTCCAGAGCATGAAGTGAAACAAAGATAAGAAAGTAGGTATTCTTGTTGGTGGCCACTCTATTTGTCTATTTCTTTTTTCCTTTCTTAACAAATTACCTGAGGCAAGCTGCTTTATAAAGAAAAGGTGTTTATTTTGCCTCACATATCTGGAGCCCGAAAGACAAGAGGAAGCATCTGCCAAGAACCTTCCTGCGACAGTGCCTAGACAGAGACAGAGACAAGGACCTTCCCTTTGGAACACTCTCCCTCTTCCTATAAAGCCACCAACCAAATTACGTTATCTAATACAAACACTGATCACTTCCCAAAGACCACTTCTCACCACATTGTTAAGTTTCGGCCTTCTTAACACCATTGACAAATGGCTTCAAGAGTTCAACTCTGGGGCTGGGGATATAGCTCAGTGGTTCCAGCACCTGTCTTGGAAGTGCAAGGACCTGGGTTCGAACCCCAGTAACCACATAACAATACTGGATGTGGAGACT
>PVIR01037278.1:0-15246 GCA_004026965.1 Petromus typicus | reverse complement strand
GAGGACATCCTTATAAGTGAAATAAATAGGTCACAGATGTGTAAATATCGTATCTTTTCTCTGGTATGAGAAAACAAAGCTATAAATGAGTTCTAGAATGTATGTTATATATTGTGAAATAGAAAACACTCAAAGCGTAATGGAGTGAAGGGGGAAAATAATGAGATTATAACAAAAAGAATGGAAACAAAGTTTATGTGCATGGGGGTGGGGGTGGCAGGGCGGGCAGGGTTATGGGGAAAAATGAGAATTAAGTTGTGTCATATACTGGTACAAATTCTCATTGTTGAATGCAATCATGATGTATATATGTAATGTACCAATAAAGATTTCAATTAAAAAAAAAAGAAAAATATTGGATGGAGATGAGAAAATGGTAGTTAAAGAGTTAAGCAGACAACTCCATGTAATATGATCAGTGGGTCATTTGTGATATTGCACTTGTCATCCCCAAGCCTTGAGAACTTGGAATCCTTGATCTGGGCCAGGGGCCTCACTGCTTACCACCTCAGCTGAGTGAATGCTGCCTTTTTGTCCAGCATGGTGAAATCTTCTGCAATACATCCATCTTGTCATATGTCTAGTTTTGGCATTTGCTCAGCGTGTTTCTGGGATCATCCTCTGAGTATAACTAAGACACCATATATGAGGGAAGGCATGAGGGGCTATGAAATGCTTCCCCAGTTTTCCCTTCAAATGGGCAGGGGGGCAGTGTGACACTCAGGGGGTGGGGTAGACCAGTTGTCTCACTGTTCTTCTGTTCTTCTCTAACCACTGTTTGCGTCCATGGTCCTACGAGCTCTAAACCATGGTCATTTTAGGAGGTGTTGTGAAGTTACTCAAAAACCTAATTTGAATTAAGTTAAAAACAGAAAAAAATAAGTTAGCACAAATATTTTGAGAATGTGAAGAAAGTGCATAATTAAACGAAAGTACCACTAACAGAAAGCTAGAGAACTATTACCTCACAGAGATCTAAAGAATATCTTCAACACAGATTATCTCCCATGAGGTCCTCAAGATGGAATCTTCTTTTTCTTTGTTGCTAAGCCTTCAAGTTAATGTGTGACCTTAAACAACTCACTTCACTTTCGAGAATCTTTAAAGGGTCAACCATTTCAGTCTTTAAGGAAAAAATTAATTTACTATAGTGCATATAACTATATTTTGTGAATAGCTTTTGATGGTATCATTGTTATGGAATATTCAAGCTGTCAGTGTAGATTTGAATACAAGCTAACACTTGTTGAGTGCTTTTCCTTATGTGTTGTATATATTAGCACATAATATATAAAATTTATTTCATTTGGGGAACATAAATAACACCCATTCTACAGATGACAAAACAGACGTTTGGTTAATGTTGGTATTCTAATAAAATATAATAGCAGTTCAAATCCAGGTCCAGATATCTCTGAACTCTCTATTTTTTCTAGCCAGAAAGGAAAGTCAGGATGTCTATTAAGTTTTGTACATTATGACTTTGGTTTCTAATTTAAAGGCAGCTTGAGTGCATTTTATATATTTTCTGTAAAGGTCATCTTGAAAATTATCTAAATTGTCTTAAAATGTTAAGACTTTAAACTTAAAGTTCATCTTTTACAATTGTCTTTTAAAGTCTGTAATTATTTTTTATTTCAAATCAGAAGTATATTATTACACCATACTGACATTCTCCAGGGGATATAAGTGTAAATGTAGCAAAACATGTGGATTATATTTTCTTCAAGTTGCACTGTTTTTCACACATTAACAGAAATGCAGTTTGAAAAAGAAGGAAGGAGAAATATGTGGGATCTATATGTAGATTCAGTAATCAGAAGACCAAGAAGTTAAGGTGCCACTCAGACTTACTCCAAGGTTATTGTTTGTTTGTTTTTTATTTTATTCTCTTTTTTTGTGTGTGTCTTTTCAAGGAGGGGAGAATAAGGAGTTAGTGTTTGATAGTTGAGATTTTCTATTGGGGAAGATAAGAAAGTACTGACAGTGAATTGTTATACCACAATGCAAAGATACCTAAACCAGCAGAACTGTACACTTAAAATGGCTAAAAGAATAAAATTTATAAAATATATTTCTATTACAATAAAATGTGATTAAGAAAAAGTAATTCAGTAACTTCCATTTTCATGTGATATACATGAAATGATGTATATACAAGACCGAGTATAATAGAAAAGATATAGATAGAGGCTTAGACAGCTTAAGAGCAAAACCAGATATTACAATGCATAGTTCAAACAGAAAGACAGTACACCTCATCTTTCTCAGACATCTTATCTGCCAAACAAAGATCAAATTCCTCATTGCAACTTATAATAATTAAATAATATACAACAAGTGCTTGGACCGTGGAATGAGCAAGTGGAAACTCACTGTAGATAATTAACAAACTCTTTGCAGGATCCACAGTAGCCAGGAGTCTTGGAGAAAAGAGAACTAGCCTCATTCTAGCCTAATTCATTTTCATCCATTGAACCTTAAAACGATTCTGCCTATTTCTCTAAGAATAATAGTATTAATAAATTCTCATCTAATCCTTACTCTGTATCACATGCTGGGTGATAAAGCAGCTTAGTAGGGGGTGTGTGGCAGGGACCTAAAAAGCCCATACAGTGAGGACAGGGAGATTCCAAGACTGAGGCTGTTGCATGTGTGTGAGGTCAAATGCACCCCTTCATCTGTCTTCCAGCTCAAAGCTCTTGTATAAAAACTTTATATGTAAAGTCAGTGGAATCCATGAGGTGTGACAGGCTCCCTTTAAAGCATTATTCTTTGACAAACCATGCAGCTGAAAAGAATTCAGAGGTGATATTGTCCCAGCTTGTTTGGAGCACATTACAGAAGGACCGTGATACAGTGCAGCATTTCCTAAAAGTAATCCAGGAGGACCCCTTTCTCAATTCTTGAGAAAGCTTTCAAGTTATCCCACCAAGAAATGACCACACACTGGCAAACGGCTTTGGGAAACCCATACTAAACAAAGGCCACCAAGTTTTGTGGATGGCATTTCTCAGCACTGTTGAGCTTCTAAGAAGGGCTGGCGACTTTGGGAGACAGATGTAAAATGCTATGGCTCTGGTAATTATTTGACAGAGCTTTGGCGCTGTCTCGAAGATCCTGAAGAAAGTAATTTTGGGGTCACCCCTATGGGCACATGTGATCCTGGAAATGACATGAGTCAAGTTGTAATAGTCATTGGCCGGATAAATTGGTTACTTTACACTAACAAAGGGTGAACTGTCATGTAAGCCTCTAAAACTGACTGTCAAGGGTCAAGATTTCCTGTTAGTTTTTAGCTCAAGAGACTGAGGATCCTGAAAGTTGTTAGAAGGCAGTTCTTTCTCTCATGAAGGCTGAATGTTCATGTCCCTGAACAGGACAGGCTGGGGACAGGAGAGACAGAAGCTATGCGGTCAAGGGATCATGGACTGGACACCTCAATTTCACTCTTAATAATCTCCCCTCCTACTAGTGAGAGCCTTATTTCACAGTTAAAGGCATTCACAGAGAACAGACTGAGGGCAATGCTAGAGTGCAAATCAGGAATAGCTCACACGGTGATGCTCTTACACTAGAAGCAAAAACTATCCTGGGATCCAAAGCAATCACTTAAGAGGAAATGCTTTCCCTGCACTGAGCCTCAGGAAAGCGGCACTAGGAGAATTCTGCACAATTGTTCCTACTCTAGCTTAGAAAATGGAGTTGATTAAGTAGAAGGCATCTTTTAAAATGTGACAAAGATGATGAGGTGATTAAGGGGTAGGATTTAAGTGGCAAGATGTGGAGAAATTAAGACGTATGACTGAATAGCACTGACAGTGGAGTACATGATAGCTGGCTATAAATACCCAATTAATTGCCTAATGTGGCAAATGAGAAGAAACAGGCTTTAACCACCAAAAAGGAAACTTGAATTGAAGTATATTAGGGAAACAGTATTTAACAGTAAGGGTGACTTGAGTTCCAGCAAACGGGAAAATTATTTGAGTTCCTTGGATAAAGACTCAGGGTGGTACTTTTCTCCCTTGTCTACTGACATTAACAGACTACTTTTCTTTACAAAAGATGCCAAAATTTATGTTGTTAGGAAAAGCGACTAAACATAATCACGCAGAAGTTTTTGCCAGGTTATTGTGAGCTGAGGAGAGCGCACAGGGTCATTTCAAGCTTCCTGTCTTCCCTCAACATGAACTGTCACACGGTCTGGTGATGGGAGTCAGAAAATCTGTGCACCGTGTCGCACTGTACCTTAGGGGAGCTTTGTCCTGCGAATTATCATCAGGTGAGTTGGCCAACACTGAGCATGACTATATGGTCAATGTTTTACAAAAGTAGTATCTAATCATCCTATCAACACTGCAGGAGAGGCATTGACCTCCCATTTGACAGATGAGCAAATCTCTGAGAAATTAAACAACACACCAAGACCACTCAGTTGGCTCATCTTCATCGATCCAGAATTTGCCTTCTGTTGTGAGCTTCTGAAAAGGCCATACCCTTTCAATGCGATGCTGTGCTGCCTCCTGAAGACCTTTTGAATCTGCACTTTATACACCTTACACAAATGGCTCGCTGTACATGCAGTATTCTTGGGAGTAAAAAGGTTTGTGGAGATCTGAGGGTGGGTGATCATGAAGGGTGCTACCCACAGTGAACCCTGATAATGCTCTGGCATGGCTTTAGCAAGCAGCTTGCAGCAGTTGCTCAGAGAGTGGGACGGCGAGGCTAAGAGAAAGGGTGGTTGGCTCCAACTTCCTGAGCACCCACAGCTGGTAGATAGAGGGCCCCGGCCAGATCTCCAACAGAGCATCCAGATTTGATTATAACTTCTCTTTGTGGTCGCTGAAGATTTTTGTTATTTCTTCCCTTCTCTCTCATAGACTTCAGATCTCTGTTCACATAAGCAGCAATGATGCCTTGTTTCTTCGCATTTCATCGTTGGTGGCATTGTGGAATGTCCCACGATGAGGCCAGGGAGGGGGCCAATTATAAAGAAGAAATTCCTCTTTGGCTTGCATGTTTATATGAAAATGCCAAAGCCACCAGCTGTTACAACAGCAGGCCCAGGGTAGAGCCTCAGCCTCAACTGTCTTACAGCAGATATACAGCAGGGGGAGATCATTCCAGCAGGCTTGATTAGAAGATGAAAAAAATATTGCATGAAGAGCATCATCCTGCATTCATGAGGGGTATAATTTCTTAGTTACTTTTCTTTTTGCTGAGAAAAAAGTAAGTGACACTCCAAGGAGGAAAGGTTTATTTCAGCTCCCAGTGTACAGGGGTTTTGGTCCACAGCTGTCAGGCTCTAAGGCAGGGCGGCACAACAGTGGGGCAGCACAGAGGATAAATAATTCACGGTAAAGCAAGGCAAGCAACAAGTGAAAAGTGACAGCTGCAGCTTCCTTCTCCTTTGATATTCTTTATAGACTACCTGGCTTAGAGTGGCACAAACCAACCAGTGGACTGATTTTGTAATAAAATGCCTAATCCTAGCATCACACCTTCTGTCTCTGCCACTTCTGAGAAAGCTCCCCCTATGACCACATGAGGGTCTGTGGAGGAACCTCGAGTCCCAAACTATAACACAGAGAAAATTTGGGAGATCCATCTTCAGGACATCTTATTTTGTTAAGAAGTTCCCAAATAATGAACAGAAATGACAACTCCCATTCCAACCACCATCTATTAGATGCCTCACCTCAGTTTACCACCAAGGAATATTTTCCTTGAAAAGGCAATATAGAATGAAAAAATAATTAATTTTATAGTCCAATTTATGAGACACTTGAGACAGTCCATCAGTGTCACTGTCACCTCATTTGCCTTTTTCAGCCATCAAGACTGACTGCTTTCGTCTTTTACATTCAGGATGCACATTTCAAAACTGAGGAATTGCATAGCAGAAGCACAGCAGAGATAATAGATATCCTTTTGTTTGTCTATTTTTCTAACGCTTCCTTCTTTTCTTGAAAACAGATATGAATGGTATATGAGTGTAGATGGGAAAACCAGATCTGACAGAGAGGTTGAAAAATATAAGTTGTTATTTAAACAATTCTTCTGGAATCATTCAAGGAAGTAAGGTGGCATAGAATCTGAAACAAAGCAATACAGTCCTGAAGTTCATGCTTTTTAAATGAAGCACAATTAAAGCTGTTTTACTACATTGCACTGGTTAAGGTGTCTTCCTGTTAATATTCCAGACAGAGGCAACCTCCACCCTGCTTGGTTCCTCTGCCATCTGATAGATAAGAAGTCCACAAATGCTACAGTGAATATTTTAATTAAAAAAAATAGTACATGACCAGAGATTTAGCTCAGTGGTTCCTGCACCTGTCTTGCAAGCACAAGGAGCTGGTAACCACCACATAACAATACTGGGCATGGAGACTCACGCCCAGCAGCAACCAGTACCACATACCACAGTGCCGGGTGTGGTGGCTCATGCCTGTAATCCCAGCACTCAGGAGGCAGAGGCAGGAGGATTGCTGTGATGTGAGTTTGAGGCTGAGCTCAGGGCCAGCCTGAACTATAAAGCGAGACCCTATCTCAAAAAAACAAAAAACAAAAAACAAAACAAAAAACAAAAAACAAAACAAAGTACAGTAAAACACACATTGGACCTAGGATTTAGCTTAGTGGCACTGCCACCTGTCTCACAAGCACAAGGTCATGAGTTTGATCCCTGGTACCAAAAACAAGCAGAAATAAAAAACAAACACAAATCACATTGCTCTTCATCCTCCTACAAGTACTCCTCGTCACTTTGACTACGCTTCTCCCATGGTGCTCTCCGCTTCTGCAAGCAGCTCCAGAGCACCTCTCTGGTGAATATCATTAGTTGCTCCTTCAGAGCTGCCTCAATGTCCTAAACTGATCCAAAATTTTATCTTTCTTGGTCAAATTGACTTTGTGGAAAACCTAAGAATCTCATGGTGTCAGGTCCAGAGGGAGGATATTGAAAAGAATTAAGGATAATGTGTCATTTACTGTAATAATATTTTTTTTTTTGAGACAGGGTCTCCTTTTTGTAGTTCAGGCTGGATTGTTGTATATAGTTACCGGGGATCGAACCCAGGCCCTTGCATTTGCAAAGCAAGTGCCAGAACCACTGAGCCCAATCCCCAGCCCTACTGTAATAATTTTTAAAATCGTCAACATTCATAATATATTTTGATCATTCCTTGTGAAGATGCACCATAAATTTCCTAGATGTATGATGATAAATAGGACACACTGAGTTTCTAGTTCTGAGAAAATATCTCACAGAAATGGGCCCTCCTTAACTATGTATCTTCCTACTAATCTATGTAAATTTCTGTGGTGGCTGTCTTATGTAAAATACAGCAACAATTTATTGTATATAGTTTCCAGTTATTGTTTAAGAAAACATAAAAAGGAAGATAGGGAAGGAGGAAATAGGTAGTTCTAATATATCCCCAAGTTATATACTCTGTGATTTAAAAATATTTCAATATATATGCTAATTTGTTTCATTTATACTGCTGGGTCTTCTTAGTTCATTACAAAGCAAGTTTTGTGCTATTATCTATTTGTTTCTTTTTTGTAAGAGTCTTTTTTTGACTATGACTTGTACTCTAACATTTTGGCCCTTCTTTTAAGATTATGGTGCACAATGTATTCACTAATATTACTTTTTAATTTGTGTTGAAATTTTGCTTTATTTTTTTCATAGAAGTGAGAGACTGTCTTTAGAAGAGTATTTTATTATAGTCCACTTGTATTACATTGAAATAAAACTTTTCCAGTAAAAGAGGTGAAAATGTGCCCTGCCTCAGAGTGCACAACACACACACACACACACACACACACACACACTGGGTTCAAGGAGTATCACAGATTTCTAAGAAATAGAATGTTTTGGACTTCAGGTAAATCCTTCTGCCAAGCAAGGGCTAGTCACAAGGCTAGTCCTGTGATGTAAAGTTTAATACTTAGCATATGAAAGAAGAAGAAGAAAAAGAGTATGAAGGAATCATTGATTTATCTAACTTCTGGAAGGGGTAGGAGTACAAGAATGATTTTAGGCCAGAACTGAAAGTGAAGAAAATAAGCAGAATGTACTTTTTAAAACTTGAAATGGTAGGAATTTGTTCAGTTACGGTTGAACAAGAGGACTGAGACTGATGTTTCCAGTGAGGCCCGGACCTGGCTGAATTATCTGATTCCGAGTCAAGAACTCCTCACACCTCTCAGTGACCCACCCTTTGTAGCAGTAGAACAAGAGAACTGAAGGACACTAAGCTAAGCAGGTGTTACGAAGGCTCTCAGCTCAAGTCTTGGGCATCTACTGACTTCAGCGTGTGAGATTGCGTAGTCAGGGACCCAAGGCACTGCCTCTATTTCTCAAACCTTTAATGGAAGAGGGCTCACAGCAGCACTCTACAGGATACCGGGGCTCTCTCCAGAGCCCGAGAACACATCCTGGGTGTTTTCTGGTTTCCTCCAGGGCACCGCAGATTCTTCTCTGGGTCGGATTTCAGAGGGACCCTTCACTGCTCTTAGACACTGCCGGAGTCTCCTGAGGCCCAGAGAGTGAATTCTCCCGAGAATCTGTTCATTTCAGTGGGTGTCAACAGCCACTGAGTGTTGCCAGTAGTCACAGACTCACGTTTTCTACCTTTCCTAGAGAGTATGTGCAATATCACCACAGCCAAATATTTTTTGGAAGAATATGTGCTGGGAAGAGGAGGTTGAATGTTTAAAACCTCAACTCTATTGCCAGTTCATTTCCTTGGAAAGAATGCTGTGTTTGCCATGTTGGAATCCAGATGTCTCCATATGGTTAATGTTGCTGGTGACACATGCATAGAATACCAACTACATTTATGGTATCCCATTCCTGTTTTTGATAAAAACTACTAAGCAAGCATCTATACTAGCATTTGTATCTACATAGACTGTGGCAAAGCACACTTGCACAGCTTATGTGTGAGCGTGTGACTAATTATTCTTTAAGAGGAGAGCTGCCTATAGATTTTGGCATTTTGAAAGCAAGTCCTTCATGAGACATCTTTACTGGAAGTTATGAATACAGTATTTAAGAGAGGTATATACCTTAAGTAGACAAATACAAGAGGTTAGAAGGAAGGAAACTGTGTTCAGTTTTATAAGAATAAACTTTTGATGATGTAGGGTGGTAAAGAAAAAGGAGAGGGTGTTGATCTTCCTGGTGCAATAGTGAACACGAAAGTAATTGTAGGGTTAGAAGTAGACTACTGAGCGGGCCTTAGGCAAGGATGTCAAATATATCTAAGTGTAGGGTACTGAGTTGGCTACAGTGTTTTAAAAAATGAATAACTGAGCTCAACTAAAAATTCAAATATCTCATTTTAAAATCTCAAAGTTTTATCTAATTCCTTCTTATAGTGGACTGAGAGAAAACTTCCCAAATAGGTCAGTATTCAGATCCCTGGGTTGTGCAATACTTTAAATGGAAAAAGGGATACTGCAGATTTTTAAGAGCTCCTTAAGTAAAAGTAAGGATCAGGCCAGGGAGTTAGCTCAGTGGTTCTGGTGCCTGTTTTGCAAGCGCAAGGACCCGGGTTCAATCCCCGGTAACCACATGCAATACTGGGCGTGGAGACTCATGTCCAGCAGCAACCAGTACCACATAACACAGTGCTGGGCGTGGTGATTCACGCCTGTAATCCCAGCACTCAGGAGGCAGAGGCAGGAGGATTGCTGTGATGTGAGTTTGATCCTGAGCTCAGGACCAGCCTGAACTGTAAAGCGAGACCCTGTCTAAAAAAAAAAAACAAAAAAGTAAGGATCTCCAATTAGAAAAATTATCCTGGACCATCTTGGAGGGCCTGATGTGGGTTTTTTTTGTTTGTTTGTTTGTTTGTTTTGTTTATACAGGGTCTCACTTTGTAGTTCAGGCTGGCTCTGAGCTCAGTCTCAAACTCACATCACAGGAATCCTCCTGCCTCTGCCTCCCAAGTGCTGGGATTACAGGCATGAGCCACCATGCCCAGCAGTGTGGTATGTGGTATTGATTGCTGCTGGACGTGAGTCTCCATGCCCAGTATTGTTATGTGGTTACCAGGGATAGAACCCAGGCCCTTGAGCTTGCAAGGCAGGTGCCAGAACCACTGAGCTAAATTCCCGGCCCCAGCTGATGTGGTTTTATAAGAGGAACAGAGAAAGACTCAAAGTCAGAAAAGAACTTGGAATGCCAGAAACAGACTGGAGTGGTATGTTTGACAGTAGAGGAAGATTCCACCCACCAAAGAGTTCAGGCAGCCACTAGAATCCGAAAAGGCCTGGAATGTTCTAGACCTTCCAAAAGAAATTACAACCCAGAAGATAACTTAGCTTTACCCTAGTGAAACCCCTGACAAACTTCTCACTTCTACAACTCTAAGAAAATAAATGGGTCATCATATGCAGTGGATCATATGGTAAAGTTTTAGGGTGACAACAGGAAACCAGTATAACTGCTTTTGTCCAAAGTCTGTCTGGAATTTAATTTGTACCCTACGCAAGCTCGCCAAGGCCAAAATCACCCCATGGGTGCTGGAAGTATGGCCACCTCACTTGTCAAACTTCTGAGCTCTGCAAGTCTAAGGAAGTAAGTGTGCGTTGTTTTAAGAAACTGACTTCGTTAAATCAGTGCTGTTTTTTGATTATCAGGTGACGTGTGCTCTCTTGCCGTGATGTCACATGCCACCATGGACCCAAAGTGACAGGAGAAAGCAGCCCCAGACTTACATCTCTGACACTGTGATGTAAAATAGGCTTTTTCTCTTTTAAGTTGTTTATCTTCAATATTTTCTCACAGTGACTGAAAGCTTCCTAACACCAGGAGTGACTTCTACATATCTGTATGTAAATCTAAACTTCTTCCTGTATAAGCCTGTCATGGTCAAGGTCATTTTTCTTATCTAGTTTCTCCCTGAACTCTTGTCACCTCAAACTTGTTAAGTTTCCTGAATGAACCATGTGATTTTCTCTCTGATAGGATTGTGTGTTGTTTCCTCTTTGGCGAGTGGCTTTTGTGTTTTGACTTAAGAGCATCTGTTCTCTGCATCAGAACTGTTCTCCTACAAACAATACAGATATAAGCAGTGTTTACCCTCTCTCCTCCAGTGGTCTGACAGTGAGGATTTCAGCACATGAATGACATTACTGCTCTAGGATGTCCCAGGAAATCGGGATGCTTCTAGCTCATTCATTGCTCAGCTAGCCAGGATGTATGGTATCTGTCACTGCGAGAGCAAGATGGCTATAGAACTCTGCTTATCACATCTGCATTCCAGATGCAGGGTCAGAGCAAAACACAAAGAAGGGAAAGGCTCAAAGCACACCCAGGTTATCTTCTGGGTAAGGTGCCTGGAAACCATTCTATTACACTTCTATTCATGTACTTTAACAGATATATAGTTATTGGACAGAGGCTGGGAGGTATCATTTCTGTTTGGGAGTTAGGGTGACATTTGGCTTGTGGAAAAGCAGATGAAGTATTCCCATGAAAGAAGAGAAATGACATTAATGGACAATGCACCATCTCTCTCATGACATCATTCTAGATTTGGCTAATATAGTTCTTGCTGTAGGAGGACTTTACTAGTCACCAAAGTGGTGGTTTATCTCTCCTTTCTGTACTCAAACTACCTGAGTACCTCATGTTACTGTGTCAGATACCTTTATAATCTTAGGTGACAAATTACTCACTGGATCATGAGCAATTTGAGGCAAGGACTGTTTTTATCACTCTATTGTCCAGCTGCTAAAATTATCTACACTGAATGTCACTGACTTAATCATTTAATCCTGAAAAGGGTTTAGGTATTTATACCTACAAAATTTTGAAGTTTAAGCAGATATTTGATCTAAATACGTACCATATGTTGTGTTCATGGCTTTGTATAAATTCTTAGAAACTTAGAAGTATATATGCAAATAAATGTAAAAAATATCTATGCTTTCTTTTTTCTTTAAAGTTAGAAATCTGCACTTAAAAAGACGTATTTACTTTCCCCCATACTTTCACTTCTACTTTTCTCTGTATAAATAGTTTAGAAAGAATTAAGGACCATTTGTGTCAGTTTAATTCATTAAAAGAGCATATTACATGTGGAAGCTGAACTACATCAATACAAACTATGTCAGTAAGTGTAATCCCATTAAGTAACAGAATATGCAGTTCTTTTTCTAGCATTTTTCCCCCAGCAATCCCTCTTTCTGTACTGTATTTAACATTGCCATGAGGATATCAGAGCTAAAAAGCTAAGTACCATGGTTCAGAGATATCCAACATCTTGCAACATTCTTTCAAATTCAGGCACTAATTTTATCCTACTCTGATGAATTTAAGATTAGATCAAAAAATAGAAGTGTAATTATTATTACTATTGTTTTAAATATTCTCCATTTTTTCTTAAGGAGATTCTTGAAAATTAAGAGGTATTTATCATTTGACAAGTAAATAAATGAGAACCAAAAGAAAATCTAATTTAAAAAAGCATGATACAGTGCTTATTGTTAAAAACATGTAATATGCTAGGGAAGAGAGATTATGTTAAAAACAGAATAGCACGCTAAAGTAGCTATTATCTGAGGCTGATGGAGAGAATATAGGCATGAATACTTTTCTGTGGAAACTTTGTGAATTATGCTTTCATATTTTCCCACTGTCTTTTACTTCCAGAATGGGTAAAGGACCATTAGTTTTACACTTTTAAGCCTCCCTTCTTTAAACAATGGTGACCGTATGTGCAGTTTGCCTGGGTGGGTCTTGATCTATGCCTGTTGTCAAAGAACTTTATTAATAGCTCCTTCTTTTACTCCCTAAAGGAATGAGCCAATATCAAGCCCGCTCCTTTAGCCACAGTAGTGTTTACCTCCCTTCCCTTCACCCTTCTTCCTCATTTTTCACATCGAAAGCCTAGACGGGGAGGACAGAGTAACATTTTCTTCGAAAGCTCAGTTTTTGGCTTTGGTTTTATATCCCTGTTACCACCTGTTGAAAATCATCTCATGCTCCCTCCAGTCCTGCAGATGGCTTCAAGTTCCTGTGGTTTACAGATAAAAGCTTCTATTCTTTGGAGGACAACATGCTTCTGGTTTTTCCTTAAGGACTGATTTCCATGTGTGAGCCCATGAGCCTGTCTTTAAATTACAATGGGATCATCCAGCATCCGTCAGGATGGATTGGATGGCAGTCGGATCATCGGAGCTTATCCTTCTAAGCGCTAAGACTTTCAAAATGACTTTCTTTTTTAAGGGAACTCTATAAATCCATTCCCTACCTTCTCAATTAATGTGGATTTAATAAAAGAAATATTTTGCTACTTTACTAATAATTAGAAATGTTTCTTATTTATCATTTTCTCTAAGCGATATCCATACAGACTAGAGAGCTCTGTGGGGTGGGGTTTTTTTCTCTTTCTATCCTTTTAAAATTAGAGTCTCTTTAAATATCATATTCTTTTCTTGGTATTGGTCCTTTTAATTCCTCTTTCTAACATATGATGTGTTTTTCACTAATCTACAGTTGGCTCGGAAAAGAGTGATCAAAATTGTTAATAAAATCAAAGTACAGTTACCCTAAGTGATTAGCAGGTCTGATATGGGAAATCTAGGGGATTTTATGACATCACTCTGCCTGCAGAGACACTTTTTTGTGTCTGTACTTTTTGTCTGTGTTCCAAATATTTGAATGTAGCATAGTTGACCTCTAGATAAGTAAAGTGTTTCTGTCATTCCATTTAATTAGTGTGGAAAATTAAGGTGTGCGCCCGACGGAGAAAGCTGAGGTCAAGTAATTCATTCCCAAAGCGGAGCAGTCATGAAGATTCACTCCAGGTTCTGAACCAGTATTAACCAATCAGATTACTCCCCGAGGGACTCTCACTTCCTAGGTCGATGCTGAATACTCCCTGGAGCTATTTCAGCCTTCCAAACGCTTGCCTGGTGAGTGGACAGAGAAACAGGAAAGTAGGGTGAAAATGGATGATATCAATCTATTTTATACAGAAATGTGTTTAATGACTTTTAGAAAGGGCAAAAATACTTACATCAGATTTGAGAATTCCACGGTAGTGTTAATCCAGGTGGAAACTGACATCTTCCCCCCACCACCCCTTTCTTGTATTTCTTTCTTTCTCTGCATGAAGACTTGCTGTGATTGTTTAAATGTTCAGATTATTTCAGAATTTTGGAAGTCACTCTTGACTCCTTTTACTTCTTCAGTATTGATTTAGTTCTTTTAAACAGAGTCTTGCTGTGTAGTTCAGGCTGACCTGGAAATTATAGCAATTCTCCTGCCTCAGCTTCCTGAGTGATTACAGCCATGTGCCAACATACCTGTCCATTCCTTTTTATAAAAGGATAAATCCATCTAATAGCCAGAGGCAAGATACACAAATCTATGAAGGATTTTAACTTATCTAATTAAAGCATAAAAATTATTGCCAAAGAATGCCTTCAGAAATGACAGGCAAATCTAAAACTAAAATATTTGCTCTAATTTGCATAAATAGAGCTCCAGATGTATAATGATCTAAATGCATCTGTGGTTTTACCTTTACAAATGTTATTTTTTAAAAATCTTTATTGATACATTACATACACGCATCATGATTGCACTCCATAATGGGGATTTATACCAGTATAAGACACAACTTAATTCTCATTTTTTCCCATAGCCCTACCTACCCATATACATAAAATTTGTTTCCTTACTTTTTTGTTATAATCTCATTGTTTTTTCCCCTTCACCTTATTTTACTTTGAGCATTTTCTTTTCTTTTCTTTTTTTTTTTTTAAGGTTTTTTGAGACAGGGTCTTGCTTTGTGGTTCATGCTGGCCCTGAGCTCAGCCTCCAACTCACATCACAGCAATCTTCCTGCCTCTGCCTCCCGAGTGCTGGGATTACAGGAGTGAACCACCACGCCTAGCACTGTGGTATGTGGTACTGGTTGCTGCTGGGGTGAGTCTCCATGACCAGTATTGTTATGTGGCTACTGGGGATCGAACCTGGGTCCTTGCGCTTGCAAGACAGGCGCCGGAACCACTGAGCTAAATCCCCGGCCCACTTTGAGCATTTTCTATTTTACAATATATAACATACAATTCTAGGATTCATTTACATCTTTATTTTCTCATACCAGAGAAAAGATGCGATATGTACCTATCTGTGACCTATTTATTTCACTTATGGGGATATCCTCAAGGTATGTCCATTTAAATATAAATGATTCAAACCTATCATTTTTT
>PVIR01037277.1:0-15192 GCA_004026965.1 Petromus typicus | reverse complement strand
GTGTGGAGACCCACACCCAGCAGCAACCAGTACCACATACCACAGTGCCGGGCGTGGTGGCTCACGCCTGTAATCCCAGCACTCGGGAGGCAGAGGCAGGAGGATTGTGATGTGAGTTTGAGGCTGAGCTCAGGGCCAGCCTGAACCACAAAGTGAGACCCTGTCTCCAAAAACCTAAAAAAAAAAAAAAAAAAAAGAAAATAGTCACAAGCATGTAAACCTCTTGTAAATTTGCCACATAAAATACTTTTTAAAAGGGTTATATAACTTTTAAAAATAGTCTCTTTATTTATTTATTTTTATCTGAAACTGGGGATTAAAATTGGGACCTTGCACTTATGAGGCAGGCACTGGAACCACTGAGCTAAATCCCAGCCCAAAGATACTTTTAATAGTACTTGTAAAAGAAATACTCAGGCAAGAAAAGAAGTAAATTTAGAGAAGAAAAATGAAATTTGGTGAGTAAAGGCAAATAAATAACTTAGTAACTTTTATTATTTAGCTAATAAATAGTGATATGCAAAAAAATGATAATTTAATAATCCAGAACTAAAATTCTAGTCTAGACTGATACTACTTCACAGTGCCAGTCTGTGAATGGTTTGTTACTTACCTGAATGATTTCTCATTCTTTTCAGAAACTTGCATAGGAGTATAGATCAACATGGTGCTTGCTTTATTAAAAAAGATCAGCTTGGGGGTGGGACAGCTGGACTAACCTATGTGCTAGTGTTGCAGTCGATTAGCACTGGCTTAGAACCCCTTTTGTCTGGGGAGGGGGGAGGGTAACAAACCTGATATCCAATTGTTTATGGATCAGAGCCAACTCATGCATCACATTTTGTGTCACCCTGATCTAAATAATGGTAGTGTGTGTTGATTGTGGGATGGAGGTGTAAAAGATCACAGGGACAGTGACAGGGTGGTCAGGTGTATGTCTTGGTCTTGTGGTGGAGGGAGGATTTAGTCATTGATAAACCCTCAAATGTTGTACAAAATCTTTTAAAGTTGGAAAACATACCATCAGGATACAAATAATATACTGATTTTTAAAAATAGAATAAGAAATTGAATTTGAGAGTAATAGAAAAAAATAATTGAATAATTATATACATTACTTTTAGACACTTTAAAATAAAAGATCTCTGAATGCTGAATGCTAGACTTGCACACTAAGGCCCACCCAATGCCACCTTCCCTGGGCTGGGGAGCCCCAGAGGCACCCAGAGCCATAAAGGCCTTTATTGGGGCTCCAGGAGATAGAGTAATGGTGAACAGCAAAGAGAGCCCCCCTCAATGATGAAAACTAAAATCTTTTACACTAAAATCAAGAAGACAGGATGTCCACATTCACCACTCCTGTTGAATATAGTTCTGGAAATATTAGCCATAGGCATTAGAAAAGAGAAAGAAATAAAAGGAATTAAGGTAAGAAAAGAAGTTAAACTGTCATTATTTGCAGATGTCATTACACTCTAGAAGAAGACTTCAAAACTTCCACCAAAAGACTTCTAGACTTAATAACTAGATTCAGTAGCATAGCTGGATACAAAGTGAAATCAGAAATCAATAGCCTTCTTATATACAAACAACAGATTCAAATATTTAGGAATCAATTTAACAAAAAAGTAAAAGACCTCTATTATGAAAAATACTTCATTCTTTAAAAAAATAAGAGATAGAAGAGGATGTCAGAAAATAGAAAGGCATCCCTTGCTCCTGATAAGAACCAATATAGTGAAAATGGCTCTATTGTCAAAATTACTAAATAGAATCAGTGCCGTCTTGATTGAAGTCCTGAAGACATATTTCACAGAACTAGAGAGAATAATAAAAAAATTCATTTTGAACCAAAAGAAACCTACAACAGCAAAACCAATTCTAGGCAATAAAAAGACATGGCAGGGATATTACAATCTCCAATTTGAAGCTACACTATAAAGTGACTGTGCTAAAAACAATTTGGTACTGGCAGTGAAATAGACTTGAGGATCACTGAAACAGAGTAGAATATTCAGGAATGACTTTGGACATCCTAAAACCACTTCATCTTTCATCTTTGACAAAGGAGCCAAACACCCTCAATGGAGGAAAGATATCTTCTTTAATAAATGGTTCTGGAAAATCTGAGTTTCAACCTGCCAAAGATTAAAGCTAGGTCGATCTCTTTCACCATGTACCAAACTAAAATTAAAGTGGATTAAATATATAAATATTAAAACAGAAGCATTAAATCTGCTGGAAGATAGGTTAGGTTAATATCTCCTGGAAACATTAGCATAGGGAAAGATTTTATGAACAAAACTTCAGTAGTATGGAAACTGGGAGAAAAAAAATGAACAACTGGGATCTCATCTTATGAAAACTTTCTGCACAGAAGTAGAAACCAACAACAGAGTGAAAAGACAACGTACAATGTGGGAACAATTTTAACCAGTGGTTCCTCAGCCAAAAGACTACTATATAGAATTTATAAAGAAACTAAAAAGTCAAACCCCCAAACTTAAACATCCAGTTACAACTGGGCATCTGAAGTGAATAGACATTTCTTAGATGAAGAAGTAAAAACAGCAAACAAACATATGAAAAAATGTTCCACTTCACTTGTTATTTGAGAGCTGCAGATGAAAAGAGCACTGAGATTTCATCTCACTCCAGAAGGAATGGCTACTATGGAGAAATTAGCCAACAACAAATGCTGGCAGGGTTGTGGGGAGAAGGAAACCTTTCTCCATTGTTGATGGAAATGTAGATTGGTGAAATCACTATGGAGATCAGTTTGGAGATTCCTCAAAGAACTAGAATTAGAAGAGCACTCAGGTAGTCTCCTCCTGGTTATTGTTCCAAAGGAATTAACATCACACCACAGTGATATATGTTCACCCATGTTTGCAGTTTGTAGTAGCTAAATTTTGGAAACAGCCCAAATGCCCATAAGAGACTGGATACAAAAGATGTGATTTTTAAAAATAAAATAATGTGATGGTAATAAAAAAGAAAACAAAGCCTAGCTATATAGGGGGCAGGAGGGATGTAGGATGGGTAGGGAAATGGGAAAAAATGAGAATTAAGGCGTGTCATATCTTATACTAGTACAAATTCTCAAAGCTGAAAGTGACCATGTTGTATATATATAATGTACCAATAAAGATTTAAATGGAAAAACCAAAGTACTGGTCAGCCATAAAGAATGATAAATTAGACACACTTACAGTTAAATAAAATACACTGAGGTCATACTCTTAAGTGAAATAAATAGGATACACATATAAATACCAAATTGTTTTTCTGGTATGAGAAACAGCAAGAGTAAATGAGAACCAAAATGTAGAATAGATAAGGAAAAACAAAAGTAATGGTTCAAAAAGGTAAGGGAAATAGGGAGAGGGGAATAAGGGAAAGGAAAGAGGGAAAGGAAAAATATGAAATAAACTAGGAAAAACTGGAAACAAAGCTTTTGTAAATGAGGAGGGGGAGGGGAAGCAGAAGTAGAAACGGAGAAAAAACAAAAGCCAAGGTATCCCATGCACAGGTACAAATCCTCAGACATAAATGTGATCAGAATGTTTACTTAAAATGTACTAAGCAATTTAAAGGAAAAAAAGATACTGTCTTTTAAGGTCCTCTTCCTGGCTGCTGTAGGTTGATCAGCTTTTCTCCATCGCGCTCTTCCATTATGTCACTTCTGCCTTGGAGCCAGCCAACCACAGACCAAACCTTCTTAAACCAGGAGCCCAAATACAAGGTGTGACCAAAATCGAGAGTGACTATTTAATTTTAAAAATTTATTGCATAAAAGACACATTGACCTTAATCCTCCTTACTCTCTCTCGTTTTGAACACACATATCCAATCATTCATGCCACTTTTAGAAGCAGTTCTGAAAGTACCCGGCTAGTGAACAAAGTATGACAAAGAAAATGGTGAACGCTGCTGCCAAGTGCCGTCCAAGAGAAAGGTAAGTTCATAAAATGCACTATGGTGTACTATCATCCACTTTGCTCACCGAATTTGGCTCTATGTAACTTTTTGGATTTTCTCCAAAGTCAAAGTGACCATGAAAGGTAAATGTTTTGAATTAATTCACATCAAGGCAGTCACAGCAGTACAACTAAACACACAACAAAGGACTTCCGGAACTGCTTTACAAAGTGTCACAAATGAAGAGGGATGTTCAAGGTGTTACAGTAAGAAATTTAAAAAACTTTAAACATTTACCATACTTGATATCCAATCTCACTCCAGTGACAGGAAGTGACTAATATACAAGTAAAGCAATGCATTTATAGATTCTAGAGAATAAAACATTCATCTTTGTGGAAGGCCAATGTTGGCATTTTCTGTCTCCGATGACTAGGGGATGTGCAAAGGAAAAGGCAAGTTTGGCATCCTTGGGAGAATGTTTTTACTTTATGTACTTTTGTGCTATTTAAGTAGTTTTGACAAGTAGACATCACTTTTCTAATAGCTACCCTTTAAAATATATTTTGTTCTTCCAGTCATTTTTGTTTTTGTAGAAAATAAATTTCACATTATACGTATCTTTGTTATACATATCTAGAAGTATATTTTGGTGCTTTCTTAGAGCCATTGTTTACATAATACAATTTAGTAGAGATACAAATTGGTTTATAAAAAGCAAAACTGATTTACCTACTAATTGTACTTGAATAGAAGAAATAACTTCTGGAAGAAGAATAATAGTGGAGTTAAAAGAAGTATATATATAATGAGAAACAAACAAGCAAACAAGCAAACAAACAAACAAACCCAAAAAAGCAAAAGCTATAGATGTTCAGTATTTTAGCATGTAACTATCTCAAAACTACTTTCAATCTATTTTTTGAGCTCTACTCATTAATACTAGTATCCTGATGCTTAAGAGTTGTTATTTTCTTCCAACTAAGCACAAATATTAACTTCAATATCTGATATTCCTGGAAAGCTTAATTTTTTCAGAAGCAATGATAGTTTATTAGTCTCTTTTTCTGACTCTATCATGTGGGTATACCAAATTTACACAGTCATAAAACATACTATTTTAAAGGAAATACTTAGATAAAACATGTTGCCATAGTTGGGACACAATCCATTTTCCAGAGCTTCATGTGCTACAGATTCGATTCTCCAGTGTTAATGCTGAAAGTCTTTAGATGGTGGAGCTTTTAGGAGGGAGAGTGTAGTCAGAGGTTATTGAGGAGAGATGGTTAGATCTTTAAAATACTGTTTTAATACTGAAATGTTTTGCTCTGAAAAAATAAGTGTTTGAGGGGATAAATATGCTTAATTTGGGGTAAATAGTTTTGTAGCATATACATGTACCAAAAAATTCTGTGTTACACTATTATCATGATTTTATATTTTCTTTTAACTTTGTATTAGTACATGTTTGCAGTACATAATGGTAACATCCCTTGTCAGGAGCTGGAAAATGTGAATAATACATCTTAATTTTTTTTTTCATTTCCTTCTCCTCCTGTCTCTCCTCATTCTTCCTCCATCTCTTGATCCTTTTCCTTTTGGCAAAAGATCCACTCTACCACCTTGGTATATCTCCAACCTTTTCTATTTTTGTATTTTGAGATAGGTTCTACCTAAGTTGCCCAGGGTGTTCTCAAGCTTGTGATCTTCCTCCCTTATCTTTGAGCAGGTGCCATTAATTTTGGTTTTGGATTGACATGTAATATATTTACATATTTATGAGATACAACATGATGTTTTGATTCAAGTATATGTTAGGTAATAATCAACTAAGATGAATTAGAGTGTCTAGTCTATCACCTTAAAAATTATCATTTCTTTAAAACATCCTATGGAAAAATGACTTCATATTATTAATTCTATTCAAATAGTGGCTTAATAAAATAGGATCTTGTTCTGGAGAAAAGATATTAAGAATGCTAAAATAGCTGGGCGTGGTGGTTCACGCCTGTAATCCCAGCACTCGGGAGGCAGAGGCAGGAGGATTGCTGTGATGTGAGTTTGAGGCTGAGCTCAGGGCCAGCCTGAACTACAAAGTGAGACCTTGTCTCAGAAAACCTAAAAAAAAAAAAAAAAAAAAAAAAAAAAAGAAAGAATGCTAGGATAAGTCAATATTGTTCTCTCTGAGGTGAAAAATTTTCTTGAGCTTAAAAGAGATATGGTATATTAATCACATATTTTATCATTATTGCTTATTTCTTGGAATGGAATTATTTCTGGCTTTCTCAAAGCAAAATAATGTTAATGCACAAATACATAAATTTTCTGATTTTAGCCTTTACAATAACTGGTAATTTCCATGAAATTCTGCATTTTTAAAACCTAATCTTATAAAGATTTTCTTTTAACTATGTAGGATACCATCTACTAGATGTAATAATTTTTGTACTTATAAACACTGTTTCCTTAGAGATGAATTATTGAGTAACACTGTGACTTAAAACCGTAAAAATGCTAAACCTTGGAACTAGTATTTTCTTGTGCTAACTAAAATTATGAAAGAGTTAAAATATCTTATCCAATAATTTTCTGATTATATAGATACTTCTTTTGTTTTTATTCTAGTCTTTATTTGTACCTAGGTGGTATTAATGTCCTGTACTTTCTGGTCAAACAAGTTGATGTGAAAATTAAAATTTCAAATCTATTTTTAAGGAACCCTTAAACAGTTAATATTTAAGTTATATTTTATATGTGATAAATAAAAATCCAAAATTTGGAAAAAAAATTTTTGAGCATAGTAGCAATTGGACAAACAAGATAGATTATGTCAAAATGAGAATATAGTATAGGTACAGAGCTAAAGTATCTTTAGATTAAGTAGCATAAAGAGAACTTTTGACTATTAATCATGAGTTTTCTAAATGCATGGTTCAGTAATTTTATTCACTTAAGTGTTTAATAGCTTATTAATATTCATAGATTTCTCATGATGAAGTTTCAGTTATATTGGTTGCCCAACAACTCTAATTTAAAAATGACCCTATGTATGAAATACATTTGATACTCTTTCTATAAAGAGAAAAAATAAAATTTATGGGTAAAAAATATTTAACAGTATTGCTATTGTCAAGAATTTTACAGCATCAGATTCAGGGATATAATATTGGAAGCTGTTATTCAAAATAATTCTCAAAGTGTCTGTTTTGACTTCTTACTACTAAAAATGTGTAAGAAATAACCCTGACCATTTCTAAAAGCAATGACATGTACAAACTACTGTGACTGACACGATCTGGCATGGTAAGGAGGTGGAATTTCTGAATCTCCTACATTTTAATGGACCCAGTGAGTAGCCTGGAATTATGAGTGGCTTCTCACGGGAAAGAAAACTATTGGGTTTATAGCTTTTTGACCATGAGAAGAAAAATTTCCAAATTTCCAGTATTTGTTACTTTACCTTGCTTTCCATCTTTGAGAAATCCACTCATATCAGGACTGAGGGCAATTTCCAAAGGAAAAAAGAGAGAGGAAGTTAGGAGATGTCATCTCCTTATTCTTTCAAAAAGTTGTGGTCAAAGTGCAGCGATTTCCTTATTAGGATGGCCAGCATGTGCTGTTTCCCCCACTGAGACTAGAAGCTACCATCAGTTTGCTCATGTTGGCATCTGGGAAGGAGAGTTACAAAGTTCAGGAGTCAGTGACTGTATGTGCGTTTTCAGCTGATTTTCAACTCTGCAGCAAAGTAGGTAAGTATTAAAGTGAAAAACTCTTTGTTATTCTCTTTACATTTCTTTATTTTGATTTCATAGTATGATGAAACTAAAGACTATACTGTGTAACTCTTAGGGAAAAAAGTAGTCCATTAATATCTAGGGCCTTATGACTAGTGTGGGAATTAACACTCATTACTTAATTAAACTGAGTGATGAAAAAGCATGTACTTCATAACATTAATTAATAATACAGACATAGTGTAATGCTTATTTGAAAAAAATCTGTAATTCAAAGGAATAATTACCTGGAAAGACTACTAACATAAGACTGTTAGCAGTCTGAACTACATAGAGAGACCTTACCTCAGAAAAACAAAACAAAACAAAAATAAATGAAATGTCATTATAGATTATTAAAGATTATCAGCCAGTCCCAAAAGTTCCTTGAAAATGTTTAATTTCCAGGCTTCTGGATAAAAAGCTTTTGGCTTTCAAAGAAAAACTATGAAAAATAATATTGATTGTTCCTTACTAAAAAGTAATATTTGTTGAAGATTAAAAAAAAAACCACACTGGAAAAACATGAGGGAAGAATGAGAATCATCTATAATTGTTAGGAATAACTCATTTTAATATTTTGCTGTTAAAATTTGTTTTCTAGTCCAATTTTTCCTTTTGTTTTTTTAAAAACTATAATAGAAATATCTGCTCATCATGAAGAATTGAGACACTTATGAGAACAGAGTATGGAGGTTACTCTGTTACAGGCCAGACTCCATCTCTCTAAAGCTCCTGTGAGAATGCTGTCATTCCAGCAACTCAAAAAGTAATTAACTTGAGACACTTTGAGTGGACTTCATCCTGATTGGTGACCCAATAAGAAGAGAAAATTTGGATACACAAAGGGACACCAGGCAAGTTGCCTCCCATAGGGAAGTACATGTGAGGACACAGTGAGAAAGTGTCCACCTGCAAGCTGGAGAGAGGCTTCATGAGAACCAAATCACAGATACCTTAATCTTGGATTTACAGTGACCAGACTAAAGAAATAAATTTCTGTTTAATCCACCCAGTCTGTTGTATCTGGTTATAGCCGCCCTGGTGATCTGTGCTCTTTGCCCTTTATTCCACAGTTCTCCAAGATAATCAGGACTGGTGCTGCCCTTCCAGACCAGCTTCCTATGTATTTGTGTGCAGTCATATGTAGAAAATTTCCTTCCTTACATATCCTATACATATTGCTATATGACTTGTTAAATTTAACAGTATGTTATAGACAGATTTACATGTCAGTATCTGCGGAAAGTTCATGCCATTCTTCTGTAAAAGTGTTTTTTCATAGCTTTTCCCACTGTATGAATGTGTCATAATTTATTTTACCCATTCCATTCTTGATGAGCCTACAATATTTACATTTTTCATATTAGCAATAATGCTGTAATAAACATCTTTGCACAAAATTATCCTTTCTTTATGAAGAATATATTCAAATCCTTTTATATAATTACTTTGATAGACAATATATTGTTGTTCCTGCCATTCCATGAAACATCAGAATTTATTCCCCTGACCTAACTGTAGCTCTGTACGCATTAACAAAGCACTCTTGTTCCTCTAGTAACCTCTATTCAACAATCAATTTATATAAACAATTTTCCATTTAGTCTCACAACATTTACATGCCAGTTTGAAAATAACAATAATAAATGCTACCACAAGTGTGATTTTTTCGTGTGTATGTGTGACACTTGGGATAGAACTCACAACCTTACACTTGCAAGGCACCACTGAGCTAAATCCCTGGCCCTCAACAATGTGATATTTGAAACTTGTTTAAGATTTTTTATAGTTATTTCTCTCAATAAGTTATCAAATTTTACTGGTGAGGTATAGTCAAATTATTATATTTTTCTTTCTTTCATTGGAGAAAATTTTAAAGGGAGTTTTAACTAACTAGCAGAGAGAAAAAGTCTAAATAAAGGTCAAGCCATAATAAGAATAAAAAAATCACCATAGAGCCCTCTATAAGTCTACAATCAAGTTTCCAAAGCCCACAACTATCTGCACTGGTATATATTTTTTTTATTCATGTAAAAGATGAAGACCATGCCTGGGATGAGAGAGAAGGCTCAAGCAGTTTTTAATCTATCAAAATTTTGCTATTTATGTTTGACACAGGGTAGTGGGCAGTCCAAATCTGTAGTGTCCTCTGTAATAAAGGACTGCTGATTGCTTTGTTTTTTAAGTCCATTATTTATTTAGTTATGTTTTCAAGTGAATTATTTATTTAGTCATACTTCTTTGAGCTCACTGAGCACCTTATCAATCTCTTTTTCTTATATATCCTCTTTTAACATTTTGTGTAATTCAACCATGTAGCTTTTGATATCCTTTCCAAGAATGCTTCGTGGGTCAGCTTTCCAGGAGTCCAGAGTTTGGGGAGGCATTTTGTTGCCTTGTATCTCATTTATTTATTTAAACTTTTTTGTTTGTGGTTAGGTTGATGGGTTGATATAGTGGAAAGACATTGTTGCCAGTATGGAGACCCATTTAATTGGTGTCTGCTTTTCAGTGATGCACTTTAAGTATGGCTAACCATAGGCTTTTGCTTCTGTTCAAGATCCAACCGTCTCCATTAATTTTAGAGAGGATGATGCAGTGTAACTGGTCCAACGCCCTGCTCTCTGGGATTGAACTTCAGTGTTGTTAATGACACATAGCCAACCCAAATATTGGCATACAGAAAAAGTCAATTAATATCAACAACTATTCCATGCTGATAATAGCAACAAAACCAGTAACAATAATTGCACCAAAGAAAAATAGCATATTGACATGCCATAAGAATCATTATTATTTCATTCTTACCTATAGGAAAGAGATATATAATTGTACACTAAGATAAACCAAACATTGACATACAGTAAATATCTACTAAATACAGCAATTACACCTCTACTAACAATAGAAAGGACTTAAACAGTGATAGTACGGGGTTAGCTATCTGAAGGTTAATGAAGCCCAATGATTATACTACTAAAGAGAGGAGGTAGGCATGGTGGCTCATGCCTGTGATCCCAGCACTTGGGAGGCAGAGGCAGGAGGATCGCTGTGAGTCCAAGGCTCGCCTGAGCTACATAGTGAGCTCAGAGCCAGTCTGAACTACAAAGCAAGACCCTGTCTCAAAAAAAGGACCAGGGGGCTGGGGATTTAGCTCAATAGCATTGCCACCTGCTTTGCAAGCAGAAGTCCTGAATTCAGTCCCCAGTACCACAAGAAAATAATAATAATAAAAAAGATAGAGGGCATGAGTCATGGAAAATGGGAAAAGTAAAATTAGAAAATTACATGAGACTGAGAGGGAGGGGATAAAACTGAGTTAAAATATCTTATTAAAGGGTAAAAAGAAATTAATATAATTTGATGAAAATAACAATGGGGAATAAACAAGAAAAGATGAAAAATCAGAGAGCAAAAACAAAATAAAAAGAAGAAAGAGAAGGAAGAGTAGGAGGAAAAAATTAGAATCTTGAAATAAAGCAGAAAAAGTGAGGAATTGAAAAATATTCCAAACTCTAAAAATACCAGTGGAGAATAAAAAACAATGAATCAAAAATATTTTTTCTGTATTTTTAATTGTGTGATTTCTTTGTAGGATCTTCAGTCCTTGGAGTCCAGCAAGTTATGTTTCTCTTTGCATAGCATTATAGGCTGTGGCTTACTGAGTGCTGCAGAAGCCTCTATGTTGATACACTCCCAGCTGTGGCAACCTTTCCTTCCAGGGATGCCGTCAGGGTTGTGTGAGACAGGTCAGGGTCCCGCTGAACCCGAGTGGATGATGGAGAGACTGGGGGTTAAGTAGGTGCATGGATGGTTCAATGTTTAAATAATGGAAGGTGATGTTTGTTCCTTGGGGGTTGGCTGCACATTTAGTGATGAATGACCAATCAGAGGCTTTCTACAAAGTCTTCAGCTGGTTTTTAAGCAGGTGGTTTCTTCTTATATACGATGGAATCTGGAGTACAAAGCAAAATATTTTTGTGTTGATTCCAATAATTTATATTGATAGCATTTCTTCACATGTTAGAATTCTGAAAGACTTACAATTATAATCAAGTTTCTCATCCTCCCATGTTTCTCTTGATGGCCACTAATTCCCATATCACATCTCTGTAGAGCTTCTTTTTGGGAAAGATCAAGAAAATTCTAGTTTTCCACTGTGCAGTTCACAGCCACATCCTTAGATGCCACTGCTTTTAGAGTTGAAGACTATGGAGAAGAGACACATGGATGTGTGTATCTGCACTCACTCCAGACAGTACCCTGATGAGCAGACTGTCTAGCAGTGTGAACGACTATGTTTCCTGGTACAAGCACGAAGAGAAGATCTGGCTGAGACTGCCTTTAGAAAGCCAAAAAGCCAAACAAGTTAAACAGACCAGGAGCAATAGTTTTGAGCAAGCAGGACTGCTGAAAATGAACTTTGGATCCGCTTGCATCGGCCTCCTGAATGATAGGGTTAGTGACGTACACCCCTGAACCTGGATATGTATGATCTGAGGGCATCCCCAGTCCTTGCTTCACAGACCCAGCTGGTGTGAGTCACAAGTCCTTGTGGTTTAGCCCCTGGAGCTGCTCTAACTTCTCCTCCAATATCCAGCTTGTGTCAGTGATTTGCTTTAGAAGACTGAGGCGTGGTTTCTTATGGTTCCTCTGTCACTGATTCTGGGGTCCTTGTTTTGGGGAATCAGGGTTTTGATATCAACTATTGGCTCTAGTTCACCCTGCTGCATTTTCACTAATGTTGCTACATCACCAAAAGAAGCAGTTATAATTGGCTTATTACTATGGGGACAGATTGTTAAAAGCAGAACATCTCTTTTAGGTTTAGTTGTTTTGTTATATTCAGCCAAATAAAATATAGAAACACTAAGTCAAAAAGATCTTATCAGCCGGGCGTGGTGGCTCACGCCTGTAATCCCAGCACTTGGGAGGCAGAGGCAGGAGGATTGCTGTGCTGTGAGTTTGAGGCCGAGCTCAGGGCCAGCCTGAACCACAAAGCGAGACCCTGTCTCAAAAAAAAAAAAAAAAAAAAAAAAAAAAAATCTTATCAACTTCCTTTTTTCAATACAGAATATGCAACATGTGAACATTTTTAACAGTCTCATAATCCCTATTTCTGCTTTTCCTAAGATGTCATAATCATAACAGTATTTTAAATAAAATTTCCCTAGATACACTTTCAAATCACATTGAGCTATACAAAAAGTATCAGTGCTATATATTAAGTAAGTGAATAAGAACATACAACAAAGAAAGATAATAGAAAAGTAGTCATAGAAACAGAGGTTAATGTAACATGAGTTATTTTAAGGAAAAGTTCTTAATATAAAACTTCAGGCTTTTAAAATTCTTATACTAATGTATGGAATATCTGAGCATATATATTCCAGTTTCATAATTAATGTTACAAAATAAATAAGTATTTTAATATAATAGATTGAAGAAAATTGTGTTCAAACAGAGTAGTCACCCAGCATCAGTGTTCTTCAGCTCTTGCTGGCTGTTTGTTATTTCCCCTAGGTAAAATGACATGGTGGATCAGTTTTAAAAATCATGATTTTGGACTTGTGACTTTATCCATCCTTTATTTTCCTAATATAGAGGAAATTATGTGAAATGGTGAAGTGCAGGAAATATTTTAAAGGAAAATAAGAACATTACTGACTTACCTTGAGAAATAGTAAAAGCTAAGTCAAGGGCAAGAACTTGTACATCAGATGATGATACACCAAGGTGTTCGGACTAGCTTTCCACTGACCACAAGTAGAAAAGCTGGAAGTAATACTAAAACATAATACCAAAATCTGCCAGCAGTGTCTGAGAGTTTGTAAGATATGATGACTTTCCTGGATAAGATCCAGATAAAGAAATATAAATGGCTAAATGGACACCGAATCTGCTTTTACCTGGGGATATTTACTGATTTGTTCTCAAGATCTAGTTGAAAATTTGTCTGTGTGTTTGACAGCTTTGTAAATGGATGAGGTAAACCCCCAAAATCCTAGTCCCTAAAGTTGGATGAAGATGATCTCATATTGCTAATATTCACGAAAAATCCCCACCAGACAAAAACAAAACCACGTGGAGGACTGAATCATTCCTAAACTTTCTGCAATTTGAAAAGCAAAACACAATGCCTGGCACCTGAGGAATCCAGGTTTCACAGAACAGACATTTCCCCACAGAAACTTTAAAATATTCTTCTTGTATCCCAAAAGAACAAAGACGAGAAGTATTGATGTAGAAGTTAAAATTATAAAAATGACATAAGATTTCACGAGAATAAAAAGTATTTTAGAATAGATAGAAAATACAGTAGCCAAAGTCTAAGTTGTAGAGCTAAAGTTTGAAACTTAGAAACTCAACTTTAGGTGTTTATAGACTTACCAACTGTTCTTAAAATTAGGAAAAGTTATGATTTTTAAAATGTATTTAACATATTAAAGTTCCATGAATTTAAACTATTTTTCAATTATTCATTGAAAACATGATATTGCCTTATAAAAGATAGACAATATGGTCACAAGTGAGGTGGGGACAAAAAGTTTAAGCCACTGACATAATAAAATTCTGATAGATCAACAGAACATTTGCCATTCTTTGGGAAATTTTGTCCCTATTAAATCTGAATGAGATTTCAGGTAAATATCAACTTGTAGGACAGACGATCTTCACGTTGTATATTATTTGACTAGAAAGATGTATACAGCATCAACTATTCATTCACTTTTGTAGTACTGTAGTTGAACCCAAGGTCTAGCTCAGGCCAGACAAGTGTTTCACTAATAAACTATAAACCCTGTCCTTCTATTCTTTCTTTTTTTTTTTTAAATTTCAAGACACAGGTTTGGTAAATTGCCAAGGCTGCATTTGAACTTGAAATTCTTCTCTCTCAGTCTTCAAAATACTTGGAAGTGATAATTAACTGATTGTGTCAGTTGAGTGAGAAATGCCCAGCTAAACAGGATCAGCATAACTGAAGTTACGGCTGGAGTATTTACCAAAAACCAAACCTGGGTAGGTTTGTTGCCTGAGTGATACAAAAGGAAAATGAAGAAAGAAGGCTAGATTCTGTTTCTTTTCTTTTCTTTTCTTTTTCATTTTTTAAAATCTTAATTGGTACATTAAATATACACATCATGATTGCACTCCATAATGGGGATTTGTACCAGTATAAGACACAACTTAATTTTCATTTTTTCCCATAGCCCTACCCACCCTACCACCCCCCCATATACATAAAATTTGTTTCCTTACTTTTTTGTTACAATCTCAACATTTTCCCCCTTCATTCTATTTTACATTGAGCATTTTCTATTTCACAATATATAACATACAATGCTAGGACTCATTTACATCTTTATTTTCTCATACCAGAGAAAAGATGTGATATGTACCTATCTGTGCCCTATTTATTTCACTTATGAGGATATCCTCAAGGTATGTTCATTTAAGTAGAAATGATTCAAACTTATCATTTTTTATGGCAGAG
>PVIR01037276.1:0-15235 GCA_004026965.1 Petromus typicus | reverse complement strand
AAAAAAAAAAAAAAAAAAAAGTCAGCTGTGAGCCTCCAGAATGAAGAGGTCAAACAGCAGAGCCTTTCCACACTTTTAGAAACGCATTTGTTTGGAGAGAGCTATATTTGTTACAAAAATCTACTTTGAATCATCTGTCTGTTGATGATGTAGTTCCTTCTGGCCTGGGGCTTTTCTGCAGATGCTGGGCTGCATCTTTTAGTCCTGAGGGGGTAAGCATGGCCCTGTGCAGCCTTGGAAGCCTCAAGGATTCTGTCGCTTGAAATGGCAGGGAATGTCATGGGACACAGGGGAGGCAAGGACCACTAGGTTGGGCAAGGTCTGGTTCTAGTCTCCCATCCAAGTACCAACCAGGCCTGACCCTGCTTAGCTTCTGAGATCAGACGAGATCGGCGTGTTCGGGCTGGT
Source organism: Petromus typicus (assembly GCA_004026965.1). Classification (NCBI taxonomy): domain Eukaryota; kingdom Metazoa; phylum Chordata; class Mammalia; order Rodentia; family Petromuridae; genus Petromus; species Petromus typicus. Next base: position 14,827 of record PVIR01037276.1, on the reverse strand, counting down.
ACAGCATAGACTCCATTCCCTACTCTGGACCTTGCTGGTACTGTCTCCTTAGGCAGTTCCCAGAACTCCCCACACTGGGGATTCTTATCTGTGAAGTTAATATAGTAATAATATTTTGGACAAGTGATTATCTCAAGTAGTGAATAATAATGTAAATCAAAAGCACTTAGCGGAGTATCTGAACTGAGTGAGTTCTCCGTGGACGTCAGCGTGTTATTGCTGTTATTTTACGTCATCTTCAGAGTCAGTACTTGGAGACTGGAAGTGAAAACTGACCACGAATAGTACTGCTAACTACCAGGAGTTTGAGATCAATGAATGCCTTATTTTACCAATTGGTAAAGACTAAAGTTCCTAAATGCTCATGTAAATAAACTATGTAGTAGAGTCTGCCCTTGTAAACACCAAGTTAAGGAGAAGATCTCAGAAGCTTCAATGTCTCTGTATTGTTTGCTTCACCAGAATAAAGTTTTATTTAATTACCAGATTACAGTAAGTACTCTGCCTAAAGGAACACTGAGATTTCAGAAGAAAGAAAGTAGTAAAAAATGGATGATTTTCTCCTGCAGCGTGACCGAGGCTGGGTCTTTTTGAGCACTTACTGTCTTTGGGACCATTTGGCTTCTTTCTTCCATTCTTTCTTGTTTCTCTAGAGAATCAAATTCCAGGGTTCAAGTTCCTCTGCTCAGACGGAAGTGCTGCCTCTGATGAGGCTGTGAGAGGCTGTCCCTCCACATCGCCTTTGTTCTGTCCCCTCCATGGCCAGGGCAAGCCACACCATCTCTTGCTAATACCATGGGGCCTTGCTCTGGATGTTAAAGCGTTTGTGGGCAAAAAAGGTTGGGATTTGGCACATTAGTGTTGGTGAACCTCTATAAATGGATGCTAGAAACTAATGTCCTTCTGTTATAGGAAGGTTCTCAGGAAGCAGAAGCTGAGGCGGAATTTGAGGGTGCCAGATATTATTGGAGATCAATGCCTGCCAAGGGCAAGGGGATGAAACAGGGTTGTGCAGATGTTAGGCCACAGCGCAGACCCTGCAGAAGTAGAGCTGGCTCATGGGACACAGTGGAGCCGAGTGTGGGCAGCCAGGGCCTCCCTGGATGGGATCTGCGTGGTATTTCCCCTAACTGAAACTTGATCTGCTTTGGCTACTTGGCTTCACAATAAATACTGTCTTGCCAAATAGGTTACACGGCAGACATTTCCATGAACTGAGTGATCTGAATTTCAAAGGCCAAGGTTTTGATGAAAATATATTTGAGACATGTAATGAGATAAAATAATTCTACTAAACGTTGTGTTCGTTGGAAGGGGAAGTGAAGAGTAGCTGCTAATGGGTGCAGGATTTCTTATGAGGGTGTTGAAAGTGTTCTGGATTTAGATAGTGTTGGTGATGGTTGCACAACTTTATAAAACCAGTAAACCCCAGTGAACTGCACACTTCAAAAGAAGAACTATGATTGTATGTGAATTAAATATCTGAATTTATAAAGCCAAAAACCTGTATTGGTAAAGCAATATTAAAAATAGAAGGTATTTTAATTTTCCCAACTCTCTCTCTCTAAGTAAATGAGTAGCAGGTACAATTACCGTCATTTGAGAAGCTTTGGTACAGTCTTTTTGGTATATTTCCCGGAATCAGGACAGTGAATGAGTAATGACTTAGTAACACATATGATTTCATGTCTCATGGTTTGCTTTTTTTTTTTTTTTTCTTTTGATAAAATTGAAGGAGGACCAAATTGATTCGCCAGCTGGTAGGCCATTAGTAATTTTTGATAATAGATTATGATGTAATTTTTGGAATCATTGTGTTTCTTTCGTTCACATTTTACATTTTGGGAGAAAAAGGTTTCTTAGACTTTTCTCTCTCTCAAAATGTAAAGTAGGAATAGAATTGATTTTAACTCTATAATTTTTCATCAATGAAAAGTGTCTTTCTACTTACTTATAGAAATTTCTTCCTGTATTATTTCGAACAGTTACAGTCTGATGAATATTGAAATTATAATTTGGCCTTGAAAAAGCTGTTTAAAACTTATAGACTGACAGTGATTAAAAAAATTAAAATTTCACTTTTTTGTGTATAGTAGAAGAGAATGCCAATGATGACCATTTAGGAAAAGAATTTAAACATAAAAGTATATGACAATTGGTGAGAAGTACAAAAAACAAATGGAATGAAAATATTAACTGAGAGAAGAAATGAGACAATTATTTAATGAAGAAATATTTTCATTATTTTTGGACGGTGCTGGAATGGAGGAAGGTGTCTGTCAGGTGAAGAGAGCCCTTGCCTGCTGCTAGCTGGGGGAGGCTGATGTTTTAGGGCCACAGCCAGGTGCTGCATACTCCCTGCCATGCTCCTTACTGTCACCTTGGACCCCGGGCATGTTGCAACTACTATCAGCCACTTCGCCTTAAGCCGACCTGGCCACTTGCTGAGATGTACTGGTAATCCCCTGTCCTTGCGCTCCCGTTGGCTGTGTGCTAGCCCCTGGTTGTTGTCCAGCCGCATCCTGAATTAGCTTGGCTCCGCAGCCCTGCTCCCCTCCTCTGCCCCTGGTTACAATCTCAGGGCCCAGAGAACAGCACACCCTGTCCATTCCCCGCTTCCCAGAAGTCAGGCCGCTGTTTTCCAACCCTGTGACCTGTGGAGTCAAAACGATGAGATTGGAAAATGGACAGGAATACATTTGTGAAGAGCAGAAGCCACCTTTGTTTTCTGTCACCTTAGCAAGAAGCAAAGTCAGTGGTAAAGTCAGAGCACCGGGTGAGGAGGGGCCTTGGGTAGGAGAGCTCTCGACGAACTTGAAAAGACACCTGGGCCTTTTCATCTCCTCAGCTGACTTCAGAAGTCTGTAGATGTCTTTGGGGGAAGAAAATATGGGCTGCGGACCTCAAAATCGTCTTTGTGTTGAATGGGGGCCACAGAGATGATGGTGCTCTGGGGAGCTCTCAGGCTTCTCGAAAATCCCTCAGTGGGCGCCGGTCTAGGGGGGGGGGGGCTGTCCCAGGGACAGCTCTGGGCTCCGTCCATCCAGACAAGACCTTCAGAGGGGTGTCGGTCCCCACTTGTAGTACGGATTCTGCTTTGATGCGTGTTTATTTTAAAGTGTGTGTCCAGATGTGTGGGTTTTCTGGAGGGGCCTTGGGAGGCGGGAAGCAAATGTGGTTGTGCAGAATGTTTTGAGCTGCAGCCACCGAGATCCAGAGGAAAATAGTTTACTTTTTCCAGCTTGCCCAGATGGACCTTGCGTGTGGGTTGTTAGCTCTGGCAGGGCTGCTGGGCTCTGTAAACATCGCTGTGGTCCTGGCCCCCAGGACGCCGTGTTGACTGTCATGCCTTGCTGCCTAATTGGCTCTCGCTGAGGCTGAGGGCTGCTTCTTTCTGTTCTCTCCTGTTCTGGGGGAAGCCTCAGGAATGGCAGTGGGAGAGAAGTGTCTTGGTTCCCTCCCCTCCAAGTGCTCTTGTCCATTTGCTAACAGCTAACAGGGACCTGTTTTCCACTCCCCAGGATGAGCTCGATGGCATCTGCGGGTCAGATGACGAGTTCTATTAACCGATTAGCCGCTTCAAGCTGCCTCTGACAGAGCGCACCGGAGGCCAGACAGCTTCCAGCCCTTCCCTCCAGCTCCCTTTCCTCACGGTCCCTGGTTTTGTTCCTTTTCCGGGTCCTGTTGATAGTTCCCCTTCCGGATGAACATGCTTGCTCACTGTTCCTCCGTCTCAGCCGCCCAGGTTGAGCCGACGGGGCCACGTGTCCCGTGGACTCATGTACACGTGGAGCGAAGTCGTGGATAGGGGCCAAGTGCCAGGCGCCCCCCGCCCCCACCGCCTACAAATCACACCTCTCCCAGCCCACCCCAGCCCTTCCGGGACGTGGGTCTATAAATTGCGCCGTGACAAGTCGCCTGGGAACTTCCTGCGCGGCTGGCAGCTCCACACCCATGCATTTCCGTTTTCCTATAAAAAAAAAATCATTCCCAACTCCAGCTCAAGACAGAAGGTCACTTATAACGACACCTACTGCACACAGACGTTGTATTTTCAGGGAAATAGTTTCACTTTTGAAATCCGGCTCCGTGGGCTCCTTCCCCTCCCCCAGCATCCGCAGCCCATGCGCAGGCCTCAGACTCCGAGGAGGTGCGTCTGGAGAAGCGATCGTAGTGGAAGTGAAGGGACGCGCAGGAGCCCCCCAACTGTCCTGTCAGCAAGGGAAGGTTGAGGGAACCTGGACAGAACGCCTTGGTGCCTGACTGGCTGTCTGCCCAGGAATGGTCTTGAGGAGCTTTGTCATCTCTGCCTCTTTCCTCATTTCTGAAAGAAGAAATAATTTCAACAGGAGGAACTGTTAGGTTTGGGCGCGTTGTAAGTTTCCACCGTCCGGATGTTTTATGGCACGGAGCTTTCTCTTTATGACTGGACCAAGGGACGCTTTTTTGGCCTTCATATGGACGTCAATCCTTTGAATTAAGGCATCTGTCTCCAGGAGTCTTGAGGTAAAATCAAATATATGAACTTAGGGAGGAGTTGGAGTGGCCATTTGTTGATTTTGCTACTCCCCATTCATGCTAATAGCACCCCATTTCCTTTCCAGGAAATTACCTCATCCCGGTTCTGTGCATTCCAGGGAATTAGCTCACCCTCAGGGTAGACTGTCAGTCAAGGCAATGCGCTCTCCTGGCCAGGCAGTGGGCACGTTACCAAACCAGGCCAACTGGATTCTTCCCGGAGTGGCAGCAAGAGTGAGGATGTAGGGTACACAGGCTCGGCTATTCTGCAGGACCCCAGAGAGGCCCTGGTCATGTTCCTCTGGCCTGGAAACAGTGGCAGCTCAAAGAAAGATGGCAATTAATGTTTCCTGCCAGCCTAGTGCCAGAGGAGCTGAAAATAAATTTCTTCTTGCCTACCTGAGCTGGTGAACACAGAGGTCAAACCACAGGATGTCCAATGCCACGCTGGGAGTAAGAAGTTAATCCGTGAGTACTGACTGAGAACTCAGGAATGCTCCAAGAACTCCTTCCAAATAATAAAACGTTGTGACCCATCATGGCCGCCCATGTACTGTACATCTTCCTGTGTCTGTGTCAATGAGGACAGACTGACATCACTTCCTCTCTTCTTTGTTGTCTTCTCTGCCTCCTCCTCCTTTTCCTTTTTCTCCTCTTCCCCCTTTCTTTGTCCCTGTTTTTCTTATTGGGGCTGGGATGAAGTCCAGGGCTTTGTGAATTCTAAGCACCCTCTCCACCATCAAGTTACACCTCTGGCTTCTTTTTCTTATAGTTGTCTTTCTAACAGTGGGACAGAGAAGATGGCCCTTTGTTGGGTAGAGGCAGTTCAATCTGCATCTCTTATTGACCACATAATCAAGAGTTATTCTTCAGAGCTGGGTGATCAGATGTTTGGGTCCGTAACTGAAGTCTGAAACTGAGTTTGTCATTCTGAAGCAGCTTCTCTGGAACAGAAACTTGTGCCCAGCAGGGCTGACAAGCCAAGTGGAAGGGGTCAAGGCACAATGCCTCTCTCTTTCCTCCTCACTGCTGGCAGCCAAGGTGGGTTGGCAATCTAGACATGAGTTCCATTTCCTAAAGAGGGCTTACCTGTGTAGGTGCTAGCCACAGAAGGAAACTCTGGTCACTAAGTCAGTTCTTCAGTATTGAGGGAGAGTGCTCCAGAAGGGACCCCAAGAACTGGAATTCTGGGCCACACAAGCCCAGGGAATACGTGGCTATTATCAACAGACCTGACCCTAACTAAACTGTTAGTTAATAGCTTTTACTTCCTATAATTGGATCCAGTGGCCATTAGGTCTATCGATACACTTTTACTAGTCTTTCTAGTTTCTCTTTTGTCTTAGTCATAGTAATTAATGCAAGCTGCGGTAACAAATGTCCTCCAAATTCCAGGAATTTAATACAAGTTTGTCTTCTGTGGGAACTTGGCAGAGAGTTGGACATCTGCATTCATAGCTCTCCCCTAAGCAGAGACTTGGGAGTCACTGTGTGGCCTGTTCACCTGAGCCAAATACCTCTAGTCCTAAGGACAGAGAGGGCCAAAGAAGCACTGAACATGGAGTAGCTTCAAGCGGAAACGCTACTCCCTTGGCTAAAACCTGTCACGTGGGCAACTTTACCGCAAAGGCATCTGGGGCACAGGAAGGAAGTCCTGTGCGTCAGTGAGCTCAGAGCACGCTGTGGAGTCTTCTAGCAAAGTTTGCAAACTCTGATACTAAGGTGAAAGTAAAGCAGGCAGGAGAGACAAGTATTGTTTCTCAGTGATGTAACCTATTATGCAGACTGGACACTTGAACTTAAATGAAGGAAGTTTTTTTAGTTTCTTTCTAGCAGGAAGATAAACTTTTCCTGGGTGCTACTAGAATTTTGCTAACGTCCTACCCCCTGGAATTTCGCTGAATAGTGTGACTGTGGTGTTGTGGAGGGCTGAACCCCGCCCAAAGCCCACACATAGCCCCACGGCTCAGCTCTGGCTCCAATAGGCATCGCTCTTCAAAGTGACAGACCTGGAGGGAATCCTCATGGAAGTCCCATGTTCACAGAAGAAGTTCCTGTTAGGCCAGTGCTTGTCCATTTGCCTTTTAGTTTTCTATGCAGGTTTACACTTGGGGCTGTCTTGCTCACAATGTGCGTGATTTCCACTGAGTAGTTCTGTCGTCTGGAGGGTGACCCTGGAATTTTATTCTTTGTGCTCTGGTTTAGAACAGAAGCACACTACAGAACGAAGAGGAGGGGGGAGGGGACCCTCTGACTGCTAGGATGTGAGTCAGTAATGAATCTCCAAGTTCAGCGCATGGGAAGAAAATGTTGTCCTCTGTCCATCCATCTGCTGGTTCTAATTTCCAAGAACCAAGAAAAGAGCTCAAGAGAATGGAGAGGAAATAATAAAAGTCATAAGGAATTTGGGAGAAATAATGAAAAGGAGATTGAACTCAGGATGACATCATAGTCAAATCTGAAGGCTACAGTCCTGCAGGCCAGCTCCAGGACCCACACGCATTTTGGTTGGCTTCTGGTTTGTTGGTCCACATAGTATTTGGAAGAAAATGTGAGCTAGGAGCCAAGGCCTTCCCCTCAGAAAGTCAAAATTTGGAACAACGTTAAGCCTGTCCTCTAGCAAAGCAGTCACTGGCCCAACTGGGCAGTGGCTGGGACTTTAGATGGAACCATGGCTGGCCCTTCCAGTTGACTGCAGGCCTGACATAAACCCCTGCAATGTTCCCACTTATACCCAGCGCGTCGCCTTCTTCTGTGGTGTCCACCTGGTTTCTACAGGTATTGGAGCTTGCACTCCCTCACCTACGAGACTGCTATGCTTTAACATTCCCGAAAAGCATGGAAGACAATGAAGAACTGGCTAGGAAAGATTTTTTAAGTACAAAGGTAAACAAAAGGAATATACTCACGGGGATCACCTTCTTTAGAGAGTTGGGTTCATGTATCAGGATGACCGTTCAAGACTGTCTCCATGGTGATCCTAGCCTCACTGGTCAAGAAGAATATCGGAAATGCCAGGTGTCTCTGTACCCCCAGTGAGAGGCAGGATGAGACCGCTGCTGGTCCTGCACAGGGATGTGTGCAAGGGAGGAGGTGGAGTGGAGGCTGGAAGGGTAGAAGTCAGCTTTGAGGAGTGTTACTCAGAGGCGGGAGGACAGCCTCGGTGCGATGCTGCTATGAGATCAAAGGCTGTCATTTAAACTGAGAGAGATATCAGCATTTGTTTATGGATGTTGTTTATTTGTTTATTGAGGACTCAGCAGAAAGGAGAGATGGAGGTCCTGTAAAGAAAGGCTCGGCCAAAGGTGTGAGGTCTCTGAATCAGGGACAGGGGGATGGAATTCAGCCTTGATACACAGTGTTCACACGTCAAACCAAGAAAAATGGCTGAGAAGAAGGGAGGGTTGAGTGAAGGGGGTACCTTTGGATATTCAGAGGGGAAACATCCTGACAGTCCCAGCCTTTGTCTTCTATTATTGCTGATAATATACAGACATTCTGTTAAATTTATCAGGTGTTATTTCCCTGTAAAGCTGTGTACCCTGCTCGCTGCTCAAAGGCACCTGGCCTTTGAGGGTATGAACTGGGGTAAACGTCTAGTTGGTGCTCTGCTCACAGCAATATGCCCTGATGTGGGACTGAACCCCCCGGAGGGAGGAACACTGTCACCCCTTTTATTTTTAGTTTGAACAAAGCATCGTGAAGGCTAGAAGGAATGCTTCTCATTTTGTCCTTGCTTTTCTGGGATCTAATCAAGTCTCCGAAACAAGTGCAGGCCTGTCTGCCCTTGCCCGGTGTGAGGGCTAACATCACCTGCCCCCATGTCCACAAAGGGGTTCAGTCCATGGTGAGGCTTCTGCAGGGAAAACTGATCTTGGGAGTGTGTGGTGATGTCTTTGTGCAGACGGGACCTGGGTGGAACATCTGTGGGCTGAGCTGAGCCCTCCAAGAGGCCCCTCAAGCAGTCTGACTCAGGCTTTTCTTTCCTGGGAAGACAGGTCAGCAAGAGTCTTGTTCTTGAGACTCATCTATTCTTTTATTACATTTCCTTCTAGCTTTAAATCTTTCCCATATTTTCCTCAAAATTCTCCTAACCCTTTTCTTTTCTTTTTTTTTTTTGAGACAAGGTCTCGCTTTGTAGTTTAGGCTGGTTCTGAACTCAGCCTCAAACTCAGCAGTCCTGCTGCCTCTGCCTCCTGAGTACTAGGATTGTAGGCGTGTGCCACCATGCCTGGCACTATGGTTTGTGGTTAGCTGGGATTGAACCCGGGACCTTGTGCTTGCAATGCAGGCACCGGAACCGCTGAGCTAAATCTCCAGTCCCCTACCTTTTTCATTTTCATTCTTTTTCTCTCAGAATGAACAAAAGTGAGAAATGTTGGATTGTGCGTCATGAGGACTCATTGACAGTGGAAAGCTACGCTTATAATGCTGTTTTGAGTTCAAATTCTTAGTCATATGGCTTCCAACAAATAATTTAACCTTTGTGGGCCTCTTTTTCCTCATTGATAAAATATTTTCTGGATTAATGAAATGGACATATGTAAAAACCTAGGGCCAAGGGCTCAGAGAAGTGTTGAAGAGTGCTCATGTCCCTATTGCCATCATTATCAACATCACTTTGGTACATTGATGACATCCTAGGTGTACTGCAACATTCTAATGATGACCAGAATAAACCCCAGGGTGCTTGTTTGACAGGGCGAGTGTTTCATGTTGCTGTTCTCTCCATCTTAGATTTTACTCCCACCCCCAGATGCCAGATCACTTTAGCCTGATGCTTCCTCCCTTCTCCTGGAAAAACCCCCTCCCCTTTTCCTCTACTGGAGAACAAGAAGGCTCCGTTACAATCTGTGCAAAGCTAGACCTGGACAGTGTCAGCTCCCAAGTCTTCCTGTGTGTGGTCAGAGTCCACAGATGTCCTGAGTGTGAAGTGTCTTCGTGGACATTGCCGGTTCTTCACTCTCCAGAGACTGTCTCCTATAACCACAGAGATTATCTCCTATAGCTATGGGAGGATTCATTTAGAGCCCAAGTTTTGGAGGCAGGAGGGTGGTCAGGCCTCCTGGGCACAGGCAACTTTGTCTTGTTTGGAGGATCCTGGGGACAGCCTCATTTAGTCACTTCTATAATTAGTGTCAGTGAGAGTGTCCTCAGGGGGAGCAGCAGGAGGCTTGCCTTGAGGGAAAGCTGTGCTCAACGTCTTGGCCCTGGAGAGGCCAAGATGGCTCCTTTCCTTGAGCCTGAAGCTATGGTGTCACACCAGCCCCTTGCCATCTGGTTGACAGTCTTTGGAAATGTGAGTGATATTTGTTTCCACACAGGCTGGGGCTGCCCCCCAGATGTTACTGAGGAACTGGCACTCAGATCCCTTCCCTTGACTCTTTGTTAACACGTACTTCAAATGAGTGGGCAAAGTTTGGTCTTAGTCAAATGTCTCATTAGTATTTGCCCCTGGCCTGGTGCCAGGCCTGAGTCCTCTAGCCTAGAGGCATTGGATAACACACATATGGCTGTACCACCCACTAGCAGAGCAGCAAGGTCCCAAGCATACGATGAGCCTGTTTTTTCAACAGAGATGGTTTAAATAAGTGGATAAAATAAATACACCCTTTCCCAGCAGCACATGTTCAAGGTCACTCAAAAAGAGGAAAAGGGATAAAAAAAAATCATGAGTTGAATGTTAAGTCCAAGGCAAACCTCATTCCAGACATGTCTTTTCTTTCTTTTTTAAACTTGTAAGTGTAGACACAATAGATCAGTGTTTGCTTAAGAAATATCTAGATATTTGAATTCAGATTCCCATGTGCTATTCTTTGAGCCCATGAAGTAGAATAGTTGTCCACCAAAGGGATCTCATGGAGATGGGGTTTGGGGGCATTGTACATGTCAGAGCCTGTTTGTTCCAGTGGTGGCTGCTGTGGACTGGCTATATCCAGATTCCTTGGGGAGCCAGTCAAATTGCAGGTACCTGGCCCTCCATCTAGATCCTGGGAGCAATAGCACCTAAGAAACTGCATTTTTACAACATTTCCTCGGAGATTTAAAAATACATGTAAGTTTGAGAACTACCAATACAGAGGTTCTGTATTGGAATCACCCTCCAGCTGGGCACAGTGGTGTACCCTGTAATCCCAACTACTGCAGAGGCCGAGACGGTAGAATCACACATTTGTGCCCAGCTTGGAATACTTAGCAAGACCTTATTTCAAAACAAGAAAATGCAAAGGGCTAGGAATGTAGCTCAGGGCTACAACATTCCTGGGTTTGACTCTTAGTACTGAGAAAAAAAAAGTCTTCCTCAAAATTTTCTTCTATTTTGATTCAGAGCATTTGAAGGTAGATTCTCAGATATCTGTATTTGTTAAAAATCCCACTGTGGTTCCGTTGGAGCAGCACTACCACGAGTCTCAGGGATTTTCTTAGTTTTCGTGTAGGAATGTGAGGGTGTCAGGGATGGGGTGTGGGGCTGTCCTTAAAATATGGGTGCCAGGCCTTCATTTTCTACACAGCAAGTCCAGAGCTAGGCCCAGGAATCTGTATTTATCAACCTGCTCTACATGTTCTGATGTGATCCTGGGTTTCTGAAGGCAAAGGCTCTCCTATGATTTGAATATAGTCCGTCCTCCACCAAAATGCATGTAGAGATATGGTCTCCAGTACATTGGTGGTGAGAACTAACAGGACATTTAGGAGGCCTTTGAGGTCATGGTAGCAGAGTCCTAGGAATGGGCTAGTGCTTTCCTTGTGGCAATAGGTTAGCTATCATGGGAATTTGCCTTGCCCTCTTTTTTTCTCAAGTACCACTTGCTGTCCTACTTTCTGGCATGAGTGGGAGCTGTGCTAGGCCTTCACCAGAAGCAGTGTCTTCCTACCTTTTAGAACTATGAAACAAAATTCTTTTTCCATAGTCTCCAGTATTCTGTTACAGTACCAGAAAACCTACTAATGCAGAGACCCAGCCATGGCCCTTGTGGACTCTCTGGTTCCCCAAGTTGTGGAAGTCGTGGGGCTGCCTGGCTCCCCTTGAGCTTTGCTGACACTGATCTTGCCCCGACCTGTACTGTCAGCATTGAGGGCAGCCCTCCCTGCTGTGACTGTAGATGTATCTGCACAGTTTCTTCCAGGGGATTATTCTAAAGCATTTCCCAGCTTTGCTTTCATTCTCTGGGGCCACGAGGACAAGTACCAAAGAGATGTCTGGACCACAGATTCTGAATCTAAACAAAGATGTCTTGAAATGCAAACATGATTTTCTACCTTGTGAAGCCCAGAGGATTTTGTTGTTTGCAGTAAACCAGTGCTATAAAACAAGGTGCAGAGAGGGGAAGGCAGAGGACTTGGTGACTTTAGCTCACTTATACATACCATAAACAGTAATTATATTCATTAAGAAGGGCTGAAAACCCATCGCCTTTACATTCAGACATCTGGGCAAAATTGAACGCTTTCTTCTCCCCTTTTTCATAACAGATTTTATTTTTGAATAAATTATACTTTTATCAAGGTAGTATATGCACTTATGGTGTATTTAAAAATCAAATAGCACAATGCTAATGATAACAGAAAAAAATATTGACCCCGAAGGATACCTTTATTATTGACACCTTTAAAAGTTTATTTTAAATTTTTTGTTATTATATTATATATGTGCAGAACATAACTTATATTCATCATGGAGAGTTGCTACATGTCCCCAACATATCTTAATTTTTTTATTTCCTTCCCCCTTCCAATCCTCTCTAGATCCTCTTTCCATCTGCCAAAGATCCATCTCCTTCTTTACTATTGTCTGTCTATTATACTGCTCTTTAAATTACTTGTACTTTGTGTTTCTCACAGAAGAGAATCCATACACTATTGAAGCTTAATGTCTGATGGATTTCATTAAATATGATCTCAAGACACATGCACTTTCCTGCAAGTAACTTTTTCTTGAACTATTTTGTAAGTTAAATCTCCTAGACTGAGCCTCTGTTTGTCTTTTATCTTTTTTATTTTTTCCCATTCTCGGTCTTTTTCCTGATTGAAAGATTACTTTATTGTCCAGTCTTTTCTTCACATTTTTACTTGGCTGTGATATTTAAAATTTTCAAAATGTCTTCATTTGTAGGGTGTCTTGATAATGCTTTATGAGTACAATACCTTCTATTGATTCTCTGGTTCCTGACTTGAGGTTTTCACTTTTCCTATGTCCTTTGTCACTTTGGAGTGAGGGCCAGGGAAGGCAGTGTTCTGGTTTTGAGCTAAGAAGAAGCTGCAGGTTTCACTGTTAAAATGCAGCATTTTGTTTTTGTTTTTGTTTTTAGTTTTTTGAGATGGGGTCTCGCTTTGTAGCTCAGGCTGACCCTGAGCTCAGCCTCCAACTCACATCACAGCAATCCTCCTGCCTCTGCCTCCCAAGTGCTGGGATTACAGCGTGAGCCACCATGCCTGGCAGTGTGGTGTGTGGTGCTGATTGCTGCAGGGCATGAGTCTCCATGCCAGTATTGTATATGATTACCAGGGAATCGAATCAGGGCCCTTGCGCTTGCAAGACAGGCTCCGGAACCACTGAGCTAATCCCCTACCCAAAATGCAGTGTTTTAGAGCACTTCTGTTTTCAGCTCCGCTCTGGACCCTGGGTCTGAGCCTTTGGGTTCAGGGTCTCTCTGGTTCTGTTAGCTGTGGCTTGTGGTCCAGGCTCAGTTTCTGGTACCCACTGCTAGATATTTGAAAGGTGGCCAGTTAGAACGGACACATGCTGTGAATGTGAAACACTGGATTGTGAAGACTACATTAAAAAGGTAAACTACCTCAGTATTTTTAGAAAGCGGGTTGTATATGAACTTGACAATGTATTAGATATATAGTCCACCTTATATTCATGGGTCCCATACTGAGTATTATAGTATTAACACTATGGAAATCATGATTAGGTAGACATTATAAAATGTTAAAATACGATTTAAAGTATGCAAGAAGCTCGCATATGTATGTAAGTACAAGATCATTTTGTATGAGGAATTTACATATCCTTTATTAAAATTAATTTTACCTGTGTTATTGTGGCTTTTGGGAAATTTTATATCATACCCATCACATTTGGTCTGAGGGTGCTGCTGTACTCCGTGACTGTAGGGACAAGGACCCTGGGTGCTCTTGGTGCTCTTGGTGCAGCCCTGTGCCCCTCCTGGAGTTGCTGCTTCCATTTCTGACTCTTGTGGGGCTCAGCAGGACAAATTGCTTGCTTTTTCTTGGTTTCAACTACCTCTGTTCAGTTTAGGGCAGCTATCAACTCCCCATCTGCTTTCTACCTTCAGGGAGTTGATTGATGTATCTCCTCTTCCATTTTCTTACGATTTATGAGTTTCATATTTTTCCTTTCCTGTCGTTTTAGTAGGATTTGGAAAAGGCATGGAGATAAATGCATACAATTAATCTGCCATTGATAGGTTCTAATGGCCCCTTGAATCAAATTAAATTGTCAGCTTTAAGGTCCACGATAATTTCCCTTTCATGCTCTGAGTCTCTGCGTTGGCTACATGGCCTGCCGTAACCACATACCACAGACTGGGTGGCTTAAACGACAGGAACTTATTTCTCATAGTTCTGGAGGCCGGGAAGTTCAAGAACAAGATGCCAGCTGTTATGCTCAGTTCTCGATGCGGGCTCTTTCTTGGCTTGTTGTATCCACGTATGTTGGCGAGGAGAGAAAGAAGAGGCCAGTTTTCTGGTCTCCCTTTTTAAGGGCACAGATTCCACCCTTTGAGCCCATGCTTCACGACCTCACTAAAACTGATCCCCTCCCGGAGCTCCTTCTCCAAATGCTGTCTCTGAGGGTGGTCCTACGATGACTCTGGGGAGACACAGCCAGTCTGTGACAGTGACCGCACTGGCTTAGCCTCCTTGCTGCTCTCTGACATGCTTCCAAGCAAAGTCATCTCAGTTGTGGTCGTGTTTTCTGTAGCAAAATCTTGTTCCACCACTTTTAATGAAGTAGTCAAAGATCTTTTTCATCCAGAAATGAATAATTCAATTTTAAAACTTACTTGGGAAAGCAAAGAACTAAGAATTGCATAGGCAGTCTTTAAGGAGATGATCAAATTTGCTGGACTCTTCGTGCTTGATTCAACTAGACTAATGAGGTCAGTGTAGCTTTAGCAAAGCTCATGTATGTTAATGGAACAGAACAGAATATACAGAGATAGCCCATATATGTAAATAAAATAAAATTTGACAGAGTGCTGAAGCAATATAATAGGGACAATATCTTTAGTAAGTGGTTATGGAATAAAGGGCTATTCTCATATATTCACAATCTCTGTGG